>JAVQJD010027210.1:0-30301 GCA_036023655.1 Nannoperca australis | reverse complement strand
CAGCCGAGCCAACCTCACTCTTAGCCGAGCGTCCACACTTGACTCTCGGAAGATCGGGGAGAAGGGCTCATTGCGAGGCAGAGTTGCTGGCGGAACTTCCACTTCTTCTGCGGCTTCCTCTGGGGTTGCCATGGCGGAGGGCGCCTCCTTGTGGCCTAAAACAGACAAATGTCCTCCGGTCGAAGGAACCACGTTAGTTATTGCATCATCCGAATATTTGTCACCATCTTCTGGGACATCAAGGATCCGTAACTCACGCAGCCCCTCTACCAGTACAGTTTTAATGTTTCCTTTTACATCATATTTCTTTACTGGTAGGTCAAAATGAGCAGCTATGCACAATAAATTATCTTTTCTACATGATCCAATTTTGTCAAGGGTTGGATCCCTTACAAAGGATTGCAAGTCAAAACTCATTTTTCTCGTTTCTTTTTTCTTGACAAACAAAACTGGGAATCAGACACAATGTCCGGTCAGGCTTCGGGTAAAAGATCCCGGACGAGCCCCCAATTATTACATCCACTTTCCGGTGGCGTTAGGAAAGCGCTGGCAACAACATGATGGTCACAGAGTCACGGGGTGGTTGATCGTACAATAATTTTATTTGACATACATAAACAAACACCACAAAACATGAAGTGGGGGAGGATGGGACGGGTAGACGCTGCCAAAAGAAAGTTAACTGAGGTCTACACCCACAGCCTAGCTTTCTAACTGACAAAACTTCACATGGGTGGCAGCAGCCTCCTAACTGGTGTTTCTAACAGGGAAGTACTGCGTGATGGAAATGTCCAGGGTACCCCCGACTTCTCTAGTCTACCGATCCTCCCACCACTTACCTCTAACACGAGTGTACTCAGCTGCACGGGCCACTTTCCCTCTGCAGCTTTGTAACACAGACAGCCACGAGTGCACTTGGCTGCACGGGACACTTTCCTTCGGCAGCCTCGTAACACAGACTCGGTTGCAGAGGCCACTTTCCTTCTGCAACTTTGTCTTTGTCTAAAGTAATAGGGTTAACACACTAAACAACATAAACAAACACAAACAGAGTGCACTCGGTTGCACGGGACACTTTCCCGTTGCAACTCCGTAACACAGTTAACTAAAATCACATTTTAGTTCTTGGGGTTGGAACTCTGGTGTCTCCTCTCAAGCCTCTCTCCTGTTCGCCTCTGCCGAGACCTTCTTAACAGGCTCCTGGGCGCCGGCCACCAGCTGTACTCCGATTGAGCCAATGAGTGGCCTCATCCACTCACCCAGGTGTATGGCATCGCCATGATTGTGCCCTGGATTTAGGACAGAGGGAGAAAAAAAGACAGGAGACAAGAAACATACGTGCCGACCATGTCGTGGCACGTAACAGTGAGGTTGCAAAACAAAATGTGTCATTTCAGTGACTAAACCTGGCTGCCATTTGCAACATAGAAACTACAAGGTTTTGACTCAGATAATGTGAAAGACAGTACGACCTAATGGACCGCACCAGAGTCAGATGTAATGCGGCATAGAGGACATGACAGGACATCAAGAAAATACAGCGGTGAGGCTAATGCAGCATCCCATCATCACATCAGAGACACATCAGAAAGACAGGATGTCATGAGACAGCTTGGGGTCAGCAGACTGGAAGGAGAAAGAAAGGGAAACTTTCCTATTGCAATGTTAATGACTAATGCTGGATTATGACTACTACTGGTTTATTAACATTAGATATACAAAGTGAGGATGCACTCAAAAGACAAGGCATGCACTGTATTGTTAGTTTTTATATCAGTGAAACTGAAAAGAGACTTTCATTTCAAACTGTTTTGGGGTTTGATGTAGAAGAGGATGAAGAGAAAGTACAAAGACGCAGAAGAAAAAGATGAAGAGAGGTGAAAGGGACCGCACAACCGTTTTTCACACACTGGGCGGTATCTTTTGGGGTAAGAAAGCTTTTCACACACTGCTGTACCCTGAGGCTTGGACTGTGCATCTGTGGCGGCACGCCATCGTGCAGCATAATGATGCCATCATCACCACTCTGCTGCCTACTTGTTGTAAGTTGGTGCAGGATGCCAATGTGCAGCATGCTATGGAAAAGCAAATCAATCAACATCTGCTGTGATCATTCCATTCCTTTTCTTTACCTTCTGTTTGCTCTTCCTTCCCCTTTTGTCTCAGGTGTACTGTGCGACTCTCTCTGTTGACGTTTAAAGCATCATCTGTCTGTGTCTGAGCCAGAGTTTGGATGCCAAGAAGCAACGACTGGTTTCACAATGTCTGTGTTTTTAATGACCTCTTTTCACAGCAGCTAATTGAGCCCTTCAGTATGTGGGCAGATCTGCAGACCAAAATAACATCAAGATCAGGCCTGACAGGGAGAAAAGAACTGAAAAAGACTCACTCAGGCTTATAGTCATAGACTAATTATATATTGGACAGTCATTTTCTTTTGTTTTTTGTTTGAGAATTTCCAAATTTTTTGTAAGATCAGTGTGTTGAATTATTTATACTTGTATTGTGTATGCTGACACACGTTCTATATACTGCCATCTCAATCCAGTGAGATTTCCAGGTAAACACTTCACATCCCCCTCTGGGCTGTAGAGAACAGAGTGGTGACCTGCCAAGGTGGCGCACAGTGTCCCATGTGGACTGCTGTCAGTTCCAAAGTCCCAGAGTGTTCTGTGCTGCCTCCCGCTGGGATTCACCGGACATACCAAATCTTCCTGGGAACTGTCAGAGTCCAGGAATGTTGTTTACCATCTCCAACCTTTTGCAATGAAATACACAAATGTCACGTGTCTTTCATATAGAATTAAATTATTTAAACATTGTCAATGATAATGTTTTAGCCAATTGTCAGCATATAAACAACTTATGAGCATCTCCTGAGTGAATATTTCTTATTTTTATGCTTTTATTTTTCCCATGGTGCTTCAGTTCAGCATACCTCAACAGCTCTCCTCCCACTAACAACAGTGAGAAAATGAGTCCAATTTGGGATTATTTTGAGTTAAATAATAAGAATTCAGATGTGGCCACTGATGCATTTCATTTTGTCAGCCTGAAGACACGTAATTGAGAATGAGTTGAAAAATCCACTGAAATCATTTGGAGAAAAGAAATACAGTACCTGTTGGAAACCCAATGATAGAATATGTAGTTTGTCAATGACTCCAAAAACAACAGAATAGGTGGTTTGCCAATGAGTCCCCAAACTACATATATAGGCATACTGGGTTTTGTTGAAACAGTCACAGTTTGGTTCGACTCAATCCAAATCATTTTTTGGATTAGATCACCGTACATACAAACATAAATATGGATCATAATAAGTTGCTGCATAGAGGACCTATAGGCACATATGTTGGGGGAGGGCAGTCTCTGAAAACCAAGCTGTTAGAAAGATAAAGTGACCAGTCGCCAAACTTCTCAAAAACCACTATTGGACAACTCTGAACTTTGAAAAAATATTAAAAGCAGTGGCTAGGCAATATTTATAATATTACATAACCTAAGCTAAAACCAAGTAAAGGTGATTATATAAAAAGTTCCCTGGAACAGATGAGGGGATTTTTTTAAATGTTTGTTCCAAAAATGCATTAAGCTCTTTAGTAACTAAGACAGTACCCGTCTCTGCATTGCATTAAGAACAAAAAGGAGGTCTGTCAGATTTCTTAAGAATATGTCCTGTGCTGTCTGTGCAGCTCAGGGTTTTGTCTCGACAACGTGTCCTAACAACATCAGCATTATGAAGGCTTGAGGCTGCCTACACATTAACTGTCAGAGCCGAAACATAAACAAAGCATGGAGCTCATGCATGAGGCTCTCGATGCCAAAACAGCTGACGTGTGTGTCCAAAATAGATACATGATACATTGGCTCGAGGCTGATTGATATGGCCTCATTAATCGTAACTGCCGCGGTCTGTGTTTTATAACTCTCTGCACTTGTTGCTGGGGCAAAGTGTGGAGTCAGTGGTAGGAGAATTAGTGCTATAAGCACGAGTACAGTGAAGTTGTCTGCTTCACAACTCCCCAGATCCCTCTGCTAAGTTGACTGAACGGGGATCAGCACTATGCTCATTTTAGAGATTGAAAGAAGGTGGTAGAGGTAAACCCTTTAAATATAGAGAAAACTGTATGGGAATTCTCTAAAGGGACAGCCGGAGGAGTACAGTAGCTTACTGTTCATCAGAATGTCCTAGGGGATTTGCAATATTTTGAAGCCTGGGGGATGGAGACACCAAATAAATATATTCTTTTGACAGTTTTTCTTTGCTTATTGGAAAAAAAAAGAATATACAATTTTTGAGGTGACAGAGATAAGGGGGATGAGGAGGAGGAGTAGGAAGTGGCTGAGGCAAAAAGAGAAAGTCTTCAGAGAGCAGAAGTAGATAAAGTGGTTGTTAAAATGACTAATTTCCTTTCTGAAATCCATCCTGTAAGACCTCCTGGAATAGAGACTTTATTGCGAGATGGGTTATCATTACACACTATAGATAGCCCTGGAATCCCTTATAGACCCCACTAGCCTACTTTCAGCTCATCAGAAAATATGATTGAAGATTTAAGCTGATTCTGCCCGTCCCCTGCTGGTTTGACCTCTGACCTGCTTGTTTATACCTGCGTCTGACTTTCTCATTGGATTACTTTTTTTATAGTTTTTTTATCTGTCCAAATGTGACCTTGAAGCGTGGCTGTGTTGTTTCTTTTTTTTTGCACCAATCTGAGTTTAACCTGCATTGTGTATTATCCATGGGATTCTAAAGTGGAAAATAGCATCAGAATGTGTGGATTTATCTTTCTGCGGTTTTCGCAGTAAATCCAGACCATGATCCCTACTCTGCCCCTGCCCTGTCCTTGAATGTAGACTGGTGTTTGTGTGCTTAAGTAGGTGTGTTTTTTTCTGTGCTCTATTCCAGATGGACAGGAAGCTAGTTAGTCTCTCCTCTTCCCACCGTAGAACAATCAATTGGACTTGCCGCCTTCTCGTTCAACCCCTACGTTGTCCCAAAAGACTGACTGTCAGAATGAGGGGTAGACAGTAGAGGCAGTGAAACAAAGAGAGATACATGTAAACAAAGAGAGGGTAGGAATCAGAAACATTTTAAGACAAAAAATGTTAGAAGACAGTTCTGGCATTCAGTGTTTGTCTTTTACAGAACATTCTACTTAGCATTCAAGGTTGAGTGACAAAAAAGTGCAGATCAAAATGAGGTGACCAAAATGAAGTTATTTGATTTGATAGAAGAGTTTAACGACAATGACTAGCACTTGTAACTCATGCTCATCACCTCAACTTTTCTGATTTAAATGTTGTAATGTGTAGCAGGTTTGATTATTCCCAATAAGGAAGTGTCTCGTTACAGTAGCCAAGTCCCATTACTAAATTGTGAGATACATTTTTTTGATTAATCTGATAAAAAAAGACCTTAACGAGATTTGTGTGATTCCCATCTATCATTAGAAGTGTAAGTGACAGAAAGAAAAAAACATTGGAGCATTTATAAAGTCAGTGCAGACCAGTACGCCAACACACACACAAACACACACACACACATGCTCTCTGACACACTCGTTCTCCCCATCTGTCTTTCCATACCTTAATGAGGGAGCTCATTATGGACAAACAAGCCGCTGCTCCTCTGAATAAGCAACTAGGACAGCTCTGCTGATCAGCCGAGTGTGGAGCTGCCGGCTGAATATTTTATTGATTCTGCAAGTCCAACTGTTGATCTGTCTTGTGTACTTGTGTCATTAATATAGAGTGTGCCGAACAAAGCCCTGTGTCCTATGAGTTCATCAGGTTGCAGTAATTGTTAAGTGGCTGCTTTAGCGTGGTGTTTGCTCTCACGGGTCAGGACAGCGTGTTCACATTTAAAGTAAGTTCATGATCTCTGCCAATACATCTGTCTGTTTTGGTGTGTGTACCACTGTTCTCTCTGCTCTTGCACTGCAGATTATCTGCGTACTTCAGGAGTGAGAGTAACCCAGTATAGCGTACCCGATACCCATAAAGATGACTCAATATATGTACATTGCATCATTTTGATGTATTTTTCTTAGTATTTTATGGCTGTCTTTAAGTCTGTGCTGCATGACGGCAACATGAACAGCAATACAATTACTCAGTTACATACTGTTTGTGATACAAAGATGGGGGATCTTTTCATGTTATCATCATTGTAGATCAGTAAATGATCTGCTTCTACTTCATCTGACAATAATTCATGGGGAAACTGAGCCGTCAGTAATGAAATTTGTTTCAGCAGTGTTTTTCCTGCTAAGTCAAAATGTCAGCCGTGAAAAAGAACTTCACAGGTGTTTTCAGTTCATCTGGCTGGTTAGACTTCTCGTCAGGTCAGCTGGATGGAGCTGGAATTAGGCCTACGTGAAGTCACAAAACTCATTGGACTAACAAGAACAGGTGCAACACACTAAGAAGAGTGACAGAGATGTCAATCAATCTGGAATACTCTTAACTTATTGCCATTTAGCTTTTATGTCTGTTTCTTCATTGCAGAGCTGCAACAGTTAGTTGATTAATCAATTATTAAATTGAGACGAAATTATTATTAATTGTAAGTCATTTTTCAAGCAACATTGCCAAACATTTGACAATTCCAGCTTCTCAAATGGAAGAATTGGCTGAAACTGTGTGTCTCTGTCTTACACGGTAGTAAATAAGATATGTTTTGCTCTGTTGCTCTGACAAAACAAGACATTGGATGACACCACCTTGATCTCTTCAAACATGTTGTGTCCTCACAAGCAGGTTTCAGTGTTTCCTAATAGGCAGAGCTATCAATCAGGAAAATAATTGCCAGATTAATAGGTAGCTTTACTTCATTGTGTTTTTCTTATTGGTCTTTAAAATGATAATCCAGAAAGAAAGAATGATATAATTTTATTTTGTCAGTTGGATAAAACATTTATCTATACACTCTTTTTATTTATTTTTTTACTAACCTTTGAAACATACGTGTCTCCTTTAGACCTGACACGAAAAACCACATTAACTGTACAAATTCTCAGTTTTAGCAGCAGCGTACACAAACAGTAGAAAAACGTGTGCAGCAGTTGTTTCCAGAGGCTTCAGTGAGTCCGTTCCCATGCGTTCTTTTTCCTTTCCCAGCCCTCTTTTAGTCATATGGCAGTCAGCTGACCTCTTGGTCCTCACTTCTCATGTGTACATGGTTTCTGTCTCTGTGGGAGTTGGACTTAATATAATAACAAAATATGAAATACACAACACAAGCAACACACACAAGTAAACATGATGATGAGGTTAAAATAGCGGTTTTTATACACTTATCTGTGAGCTGTGACTCTTTTCTCTTCTTCCTTATTATTTCATCTCCCATCACTGTTTTCCACTCAATAAATAGTAAAAGCTCTTATTGAAGAAATGGGGTGCCATTGATTAAAAAAATAAATACTACATTGACATCATTGTAGATTTTATGCTGTGATTATTTCAAAGTGAATACTAAGTGATAGATATTGTATTTTGAAACTTTTTATCGACAGTCCCCTGAACCAAAGGGCTTTTTAAAACAGACAGATGGAGAAAAAAAATAACCTTGGGGTGCAAAAAGCAATCTGAGAAAGAGACAAGAGAGAATTGCAGAAATATATTCTCACGGTAGTTTGTGCTTTACTCATTCTTTCATAAAAGTTGTCAACTTAAACCTTAAGTCAGAGCATTTGACATTAATCCCTATTTTCCTTTGGGGGCCGTGAACATAAACATGTGAATTCACAGTGACATGAAAGTAACTGCCTAAGCGTATGTGCATAATTCCGCAGTTCCGCTTGTGAGCTGTTTACACATGAGCTTCTCAGGCTGAAGTGTGCTGAAGCTGAGGTCTAGCTAGCTAATGAAGTTTCCCCCTCTAATATAATTAATTACAGCACTTATCTGACCAGACAAAACCCAGCTCGATGGATTATATTAGGATGCAACATCTTGGCCTCGGATGGTCGACTGGGAAATGGATCATGATTATCTCGCAGTTAGAACAACAGAGACACACACACAGGCCCATCGCCTCATATCAGATCAATTAGCAACAAGGCTCTCTCCCCTGCAATACTCAATATCATGATGGCAGCACCATCCAGACAGCAACAAAATGACGACTTTGCTCTCATAAAGCAGCCATACTGTATATGTGTAGTTTGTTTTAATTTAGATTTTATGTTAAAAAAATGCCATTACTTTGTTGTAGCTAAATGGCTAGTCAGAAAATCAATCAAGTTTTGGAATCTTAGAGTACAGGACCTGTCAGTCCCATTCCATTGCCTTCTTTGATTTTATGCTGTATGTTTCAATGGAAAGACACAAATAGACAAGAACAGACATGGATTTTCTCTGTATGCTCATGAGGCTGATACGGCTTTGAGATGAGCACAAGTTTTTCTAAAACACTGTCTACTTTCTCTGACTACAGAAAATTGTTCTCGTTTATGTCTTCTTGCATCTTTACATTTACTTTGCATGACGTCATCCAATACTTTTCACTCCTTCCTTAAAGCAATTATGGTATTTCAATATTTCAGTCACATCCTGTTGCTTACACATCCCATGTCAGTCAGTTGGTTGAAACCAAGTTGCATAGTTTCTGTAACACTCAGCAGCTCTGACAGCTTATGAGGTGCAATATTTGGAGGTTTAATACTTCTAACAGTATACAGCTTAACAACCAACAGCAGCTTCTTATGGTGGCGACCAGAGCCTGTCTGTGAAAACACTATACCAACCATGCATACTTTTCACCCTCAATGTAGGGGGGAGAGGCACCAGCATCTTAATCTCCCGCCGGCCAACACTCTCCATATTCCATCACTAAATTACTTCCTTTGCCACTGTGATGGAGAAGTAAAAGAAAACGAGTCAAGTCTGAAGGCGTGAATATGAAATTGATATACTGTATAAATGCCAGTTTCTTATGGGATCCTTTCAAGGGGAGCCTTCTGACAGACTGGAAAAATTACTCTTCAGGGTCCTGTGAGAGCCGATAGGAGGAGATGCATCTGCACAGGAGAGGAATGAAAGAGAGTGTACCATATACTTGTATTTGTATTTCGGTTCAGTAACTATATGAAGTGCTGTACACTGACAGGGGGGTTAAAAGAACAGTAAACAAAATATTCCCAACAGTACATTCAACCATAACTATAGAAGTAGTAAAGGGATATACAGTACATCTATTTATGAAACATCAAGACAGAAAAGGAAGTTTTATAAGAAATACAGAATCCGAAAATATTTTTTTCCATCTTCCAGTACCACTGTGAAATGTATTTCACTGAAACTCTCTCTTAGTGCACCTCTCTGTATAACACAATACAGTTCAACAGCACCACGAACTGCAGCCTCCAAAGTGGCTATAATGTTTAATCAACACATCTTTAAAACAACATATTTTTTTAACTGTCATAAAGGTAGGATATATTGCAGGGCTGTTGTATTAGACTTCATTAGGTTTAACTAGGTGTACCCAATATGCTGGCAGTATATATAATCAAATTCCAAAGCAGTTAAAGAAGGATAAATTTTGTAATTGTATTTTTCTCTATAGAGTTGACAGAATCTGTATAAAATACATATGGCAGGTGTTTTTTTGAAAGTGAAGTCCCTAGTCTACAGTCTAGACTACATTTAAGGAAATGTTTGAAACAAATGTAATTTAATAATTGATTAATAAGTAATTAATTAACTTTCATAATTTACTACTAAATATATTGTATGTTTGACTGAAAGACAGATTAAATGGCTTGGTGATGTGGATGGATTCACCAGCTTTTGACCTTACCTCTATGTACTTGCATATAATAACATGCTTATATTTACCAGGACACGTCAGTGTACAAAGCATTTGATAAGGTAGCTCTATTCACTCATCACCTCAACTGATGATGCAGCTATTAGCCTTAGACAGTCATTAGCCAGGGAGAACTAGTGTACAGTGTTTCCTGGTATAGCAGTTAAACTTTAGTTTTCCTGGTTTCAGGGTTTAACTTATATTATTTTATGGTTTAATGTTTAACTTTGTTTTCAAAGTCCAACTGTAGATGCCCCAGGTCTGTAAAGATTATAATCCGAGGTCTTATATCAGATATTAGTCTTTTTTTGCAATTGCTCTTGCTGTAATGCATCATCATGTGGAGGATTTGTGGAATAACAGTAAAACATTATATGAGATATGTTCATTTTCATGTGTTACTATGAAAGGTACAGAGAAACAAAAGTTTTCTGTCTTACATTGTTTTATTTTTGCTGTTTGAGTTGACACCAGTTTTTGCTCCTTGGCTTCAAATTTGCATTTGTTTGGTTACTTTCAGTCATCACACTCGGGCATTATTTCTCTGTCTTCCCACACAAACACAACAATGCCTGGAAAACAATGCAGTCTTGGAAAAGTTAGGTTAATAAACAACAGTCATGGTGCCATATGTCTTTGTTATATTCTTTATATTGTTGTTTCTCTGTTATCTTCTCACCTTCATTTCCAGACTGCTGCTTAGTGAATTTGGATGTATGGCATGTTGCATCCTTGGGTTGTTGCAGCTCAGTTTAAGTCATCCAACTGTATGCCATGAAAAACAGTATTTTCCTTCTGTGCATGCCCAGAAGCACGCCTGAGAGGCATCTGTGTGAGACTAAGCACATCATGGTCCCATTTGATTGTGTATCAGGTCTTTTGGTTTTCTTTGCGGGGTTATACGGAATGAATTTAGGTAATCAGCTTGACATCACAACAACAAAAATAATAGGCTAACTTCCAGTTGAAAAACTCCTTACAGGCGCATCAGATTAAGTGTAATAATTTGTGTGACTCTGTTGGCACATAAACAAGGCAGTTGAGTTAAATATGATCAGGATGTCTCAGTGTGTAGCATTTTGTCAAAGGGTGTTGTATCTAGAAAGAATGCTTTTGAGTGGGCATGTAATATTAAAAGTGGGCAGCTTTATGTGTGCCTGTATGTCTTTAGGTTTTTCCCCTTCATGATTCATAAGACATCTAAGGTTTGTTTGTGGCCTGCAGAGCTGAGATGAATTTGTCGTGAAACATTTTGATAAAATCTCTATTAGTCATCAACACACACTCTAATCCAGTAAAAAACATGTTTTTTATGTTTGTCTTATATGATATATGGTCACTTAACTTACAGCCACAAAACATGTTCTTTATTAAGGCATAGTGTAGGAATGGTGGAATGGTATGTTTCATTTATTTTTGGATGCTCAATAATCTTCTGAGGTTGTCTTTCAAAAGAAACAGCATGTAGTAATAGTGTCACAGGTTATAATTGCAACTGTCATGTATATTCTATATCTAGAAGATTGTTGGCTTGGGGTGTGAAGACTGCTGGACACTGTGATCCTTCAGTGTCATAGTGAGCCTCTCAGACCTATCAGATACAGACATTTATAGATCTGTGAGCGTCAGACTCTGTAATGTAAGGTTGAAAATCATTAAAATGGTTGGCTGACAACCATAACTATCGAACGTGTATCTCTTGGGCCTTCTGATGGACCAAGTGAAACAAGGGAAACATCATGTTTGTTGTGTCCATGTGGGACACACTGACCACTTCCTGCTTGGCTTCTTCGATCTTTCTCCCCCAAAAAAGCAGCTTGCAGCATCACCCAGTGATGTCTTGTCTTGTAACTACAAAGATGACAGCATATTACCTAAAGCCAGTCTTCTGCTGTAAAACCATTTTCACACTCAAACCCCACATTCAGTCATACTAAGAAAATCAGCTTGACCTCCAGAGGCTGCGGTGATGAGAAACAGCTGCCTTGTTGCAATCCCTCAGTTCTGCCATCTGTCTGAGCTGGTTACTGCTGATCACCACCTTCCCGCAGATGCACACACACACACACACACACACACACACACACACACATGGGTGTGAGGTGTAGCATGTTATGGGCTGACCCCCCACCCACTCACATAAATACCAACCAATGTGGCCTGACAGGCTCCACCTCAGCCTAAAGGGCACCGGAGTAGAATCATGAGGAAAATGGAGCTTCAACACCCTCAACTTGTGTCCATATCTGAGACGGCAGTAGGCTACTCACTGAAAAAGTCTCTATTGGCATCAGATATTCCAGTCTTCCACTCACTTCTTGCCTCTGCCTGTGAATGTGTGAATATGCTGGCTAATATAGTAAACTTGTCAGATTGGAGAGGTCAGGATGAACTGAGCCTGCTAGCATCACACCAGAACATCTTAACTCCAAACACTTTTACTGTTTGAAACTTTTTATCTCATTACTTTGAAAGTCATTTTACAAAAAAATCTATATATTAGGGCTGGAAGATATGGCTGAAATCCATACAGTAAACTTTACTCAGTGCTGACCTTAGAGGGGATAGAAAGCTGAAGAGTCCAAAATTAAAATAAGCTATCGTGGCTAATTAGCTGTGTTGCATCATTTCTTTTTATGTATCCTCCTCAAACAAAAATGGTTTTCAGATAGTAAAGAGACAGGATTTGATCGTGCAAATACATCATCAAACTGTGCAAACTTATTTTCCCATTAGAGACAGAGCTAAGCTAATAAACTAACAAGTTTGCTAAATGACTGTTTGCAAGATCGTTGTACTTTCCCGCTTCAATAACTTTTTATTGAAAGAATGGTGAACAAAATGTTAAGGGGCAGTAAACGCAACCATAGAGAAAAAAACAGAGTGAAGCTCAGAGAGCTATTGTAAGTGTCAGCAGTTAGGTTGCCAGCTACAGTAGTTAACAAAATAGCTACTACTTCTGTCCATATTCTGTACATGAAATATATATAGTTCTCTTCTGCCCCTCAAATTTCAGTGTTTCCTCCTACAATGATAAATTAGTTATTTTTCATACAAATCAAGGATTTAAAGGTAGAACTGCTGTACAGATTGTAAGTCCTCTTGGGCAAATTTAGGATTTTTGGCCATAGCCATACAGTTAATTTGACCAGAAAAACAGCAGAGTGATGCAGCTCGTACTCAGCCAGACATGCCATGGCCTTGAAGGTCAGTGCTTGGACATATAGGCTCCATTTTTTGCTGAGCTCCACTGCAGTGAGCGGTTAAACCCCATGGAGGCTTTGTTGTAAACCTCCTCTCACCTCACAAATGGTTCAGTGCTTAGAGTACAACACTTGAGGGAATATCCGTGTCACCATACTACCCTGACACTGGATATAGCTACGAACTTATACCAACAATAGTAATCTCCCTTCATTTTCTTCCAATTAAACTCACTTACCTCCCGCAGAGACCCACTTCAGGTTCGTTCAGGAGGTGTGTGTGCATTACTATGCAGCTCCTCAGCATGTGAGAGTCAGACTAAGATGATGTTTGATAATGCTCTGATTAATATTGCATGGTTCATCTCACTTGACTATTAATGTATTCCTGCTCGCTTGTATGGTATCTCCGTGGTCCATCTCTCAGGCGGTTCTGCTTGTTATGCTTGTCCCGTGTGTGTTTGTGTCTAAATGTGTGTGTGTGTGTGTGTGTGTGTGTGTGTGTGTGTGTGTGTGAGCCCACACACAGTAGATAAGAACTCATTCTCAGGCCCTGTGTGAGTGGCAGTGAGGAGACAGCAGAGGGATAAAAAGAAAACGATGGGCCACCCCTTTCTTTCTTATCAGTTAGAAGAAGAGGCAGCTGTATAAAGTAGACGCAATGGTAAAGGTATTGACAATGCCAGTTATAACCTACTTCATCCAAAATATGATGCTTTGCTTTATCACTAAATTCTAACTTTTTACAATCAGTCAACTTTAATGCTCTGGTTACAACTTGTACTTTTATTACCGCAGTTAGGAAAGAAATGTACCCAAACACAGTTGCATAATACTCTTTCTTTGTTTGTTTGTTTAGTGGCAAGATGATTGCCACATTTACAAAACTATCTGTAGTGAATATCTGCAATGAATCATTTGGAGTGTCATCTGGTAGGAAAATAGTCATTTTGCATCTAATCTAGCAACATTTCTCATGTGAAGCAATCATCTAGAGTGACGTGGCTGACAATGCAAACCAATGTGTTATCTTTATATGAAAATGCGTGTGGTGTATGTGAGTTTGAGTTTCAGTCGAATAAAGTTGAATGTTAAAAACAGGGAAACTGTCAAAACTGTAATTCTTAGATATTTTATGAACAAAATCCAATGTTTTTACAATGAATTCAGTATTTCTCAAACCCCAATCTGAAATGGAGGTTTTTGGTTTATTTTTTGGAATAATATGTTTTGTTTGAACTCCAGCTGCTCCCGAGCATTTCCTTTGAGATACTGTCATCTTCCACTGTGGAGGCCACTTCTCTGATTAGTGGTTTAGATGGCCTTGGATATATTGCCACTAGAATGATTTCCTTTTCCATTGTATAAACTTCAAAGCTGATAGTGCAGTGTGGAGGTCACCAGACTTTTTCTGTCTTCTCTCCTCTCCCTCCTCTCTCATGTGTAGATGTCATTATTATTATAATAACTATTTTTGCTTGGCCAGATTGGGTTTCTGCTGGGCAGCATTATTGATAGTGCTACAGCAGGCAGTTCAGAGTCAGCTCAGATTCAGAATATATTCATTTTAAGGTTAAAAGATACTAAACATAATTTGCGTGACATGGTTGAAGTATACATATTTCAAGCATAACTTACATACAGTGCAAAGGAACTACGAGAGATGGTGATAGTATAGTTATTGACAGGTGACATCTTCCATCTTCATAAATGCATTTAACATAATTTTCTTTCCTGTACATGTGAAGAATGATGTGGAGTAGTGAACACCTGTAAATGCTGGCAAGGTATATGCAGCTTTTATTGTGCAATCCATAGGTTCAGACGCCGTAGGCCACTTTTTCCTACATGTCACAAGTGAAAGATGTGACTGAATGGTTTCATTACTTTATACAAATGCAAAAATTCTGTAAGATCAACAAAACAAAGCCTTTGTCTTTCCGATGCAACAGCACACTATCTCCACACGAGAATAAATTCTGTCATCAAGCATTTTTTCTCCCTCATGTCCTTCTCCTTTTCTCAGGAAATTGTTTGATCAGTTTGATTTGTTCAAACAGAATAAGGCTCTCTGTGTTTTCCAGGCAAACTTTCCACTCCAAAGGTGGCAGATCTCAGTGTACTTTTCATTTATTTTTAATGGCAGGCCCTTCGGGCATTGGACTCATGAGCCCTCTTCCTCTTGCACACTCTGGTCTGTCGTTGCTCTCTCCTCCTCTGAGGGCTTCCCTGATGCTGAGGGTAAACGGCTTGAAGTTGAGGTCGTCCTTTCGTTAAGCATGATTCTCTGACTGCCAAAGCTGCTGTCTCATGAGTTAAGAGATCTGGTTCTGTGCAGCAGCAGGGATCTTCACTGAACTAATTCCTAATGGATATGGGAGTCCCACAGTAAGGCTGGTAGAAAGCTAACCTTTCAACTTCCCACAATATAGCAGATAGATGTGACAAAGACCCACCTGATGAATAGACTAGAACTTCTTGGTGAACGGACAAATTGCGATGGAATGTATGTCTAACTGAGAAGAAACCTTGAGCCTTTTGTGATCATGCAAAGAATGCAAAAGGCTGTGGAAATTTCTTGACAACTATTGGATGAACTGCCGTGTAATGTGTTACAGACACATCCCTCTTAGGATGATTTGTAATTACTTGAGTGATTTTTCTTCTGGCAACATGATCTGGTCCGATATTAATTTCTCCAATAATTTGGTTTGTGACCAAATACCTGCTTATACAAAAAAAACGTATCCTATGCAAGACCTTTTTGAAATGTTTTTTAAATAAAAATGTTGTTTTGAACGTTTTACAGTTCTACAAACTGTATAGCACCAGATATAAAATGCACTCTGACCTGTACATAATGTTTATGATGTCTAAGATTTAAGTAGACAACAGAAGAAACAAAATGAATGAATGTGTCTGTGAGTCACTGAATGAAACACTGGGAACAAACTGTTCTGATTAGCTGTGTTTGACAAGCCCTTCTCTGCGACACTGACACGCCGGCACAGAGGTCTGTCTTTTTCAATACAGTACGGCGCCACAGTGGAAAAGCTAACTGGTACAGCTGCCTCCAGTACATGAACTCTACATCAAGTCAATACTTTGCCCACACACACACACACACACACGAAGCTGCCTCTGTCTGCTGTTTTCTCTCTGCCAGCGCCGGGTTCCCAGAGGGAGGCAGAAAGATTTGGTGGCCATAGAGATGTCATACACATATGCACACACACACAAATGTTTTATACACTGGTCATTCACATACATAGAAGTGCAATAGCTCTTAAGCACACTAGCTGACATGCACACAATGCACAAAGTTGGAAGCCAAGACCTCTCCTGGCTGTTAAATCCTTGTATCTGTGCGTGTATGTGAGTGTGTGTGAAGAGCTTGTAGTCCGAGGCACAGAGGTTGAGGTTGGAAGTGAGGGAGTTTTTTTTTTCTCCGTGCAGCCCTGTCCACAGCCTGCTGCTGCGTGCTCGCCTGTGTGCCTCAAAATGAGCCTTTTCCTCAGGAAGAGGCTGGGCTTTATGACTACACTGCTGGGCACTCAGACCTGCCAATTAGGCCGAGCCTCTCCAAACTCTCCACTCCACAGCACTGCTGTTATTACACCCCTCAGAATTCACAGCAAGTCCTTACCCATTCACAGGCTTAAGTATTTGCCCCTGCTCTGTTGCATCCCAACGGGGTTCACACTAGTTGGTTTGAAAATGGTAATAACCAATTGAGAGGGCTGTATGTCAGGTAACAAGGGATATATGTATGCTACAGACCTTAAACAAAAGGAACTTCTTATGTAATCATAATAGGAATCTATGAATAAGATGCTACCCATGTAGAATGTATCTATCAGTACATGAATACTGTAATTGCACGTGCACATTATTATTTAGCCAGTAGAATCTCACAGCGGTCCTTAAAGAACAATGTTTCACTATGACAGAAAATAAATACAAAGATGTGGTGTTGGACAACAACGGCTGCCATTGTGAATTATCTTTGAGCCATTATTAAATCCCCACAAGCTGCTGTTTGTCTTTAGACAGCAAACTGAATTGTTCCTCAATCTTACTGCCAATTTAATAAAAACAAATCTGAATGAATGAATCAATCGATTAAATACCCTTTTTGGAAGGTTCTGATACAACATCTTGACTCAGAATACTGTTTTTGTCTTTTCTGGTGATAGTAATTTCACTGATGTAAGGCATCAAGCACGCTAAAGCGCCAAGCCACATGATCAACCACCTCATCAACTGCTCACTAAAGCTCTAATGGGTTTACGTTTTTTTAATGTCCAAGAGTTTTTAGCATCACTTCATTTGAATAATTTGGAAATCTCCAGATGCTGTTGGCCAGTTTTAAAAGGCAGAGTCTAGTTTCATAACAGTCCATGCCTTTAGTTGTTGGTCTTTTTTTGTACTCTATCAGTTATTCAGATGAGCTTTTAATAGGAGCACTTGGTTGTATTATTTGAACAAAACCTCAGTGTTTTGCTCTCTTAACAAAGTGGCTTATGCCTAGGAGAAATTGTGGGAATTGGCAGTTGTGGGAAATGGCCTCATGAATGAATTAGTCGTCTGCAACAGATTACGGCTGCAATAAAATAGCATCTTTTTCATTTCGACCTTAGCAACCATGGAAAAGCCCTGTTGTCACCTTCAGAGCCAGGGGGGCATATCTCGAGCTGGATTAAATCTGCTGTGTTGCGTTTAATTCTTTGCTGGTGTTTTGACGGAAATAACGTTGGAGTGTGACATTGTAAACCTGGGAAATGTTAGCGTTTCATTAACATTTTGACCTACAGCAAAACCACAAATATCTTTTTTCCCTTCATCTCAATAGTTGCTAGCAAATAGTAGAATTTTGCAGTCCGTTTTAAAATGTTTTCTACCTGGAATGTATTTGATTGGCCAACACATTGTGCTGACTGGATGAGGTTGCTTTGTGATGTAGCAAAAGTTTATCAGGGTTTTACTTTTTTTGCAGAAGGATCCACAATGGTTCTTTACCACAAATCTATGACAGCGAGAGTTACAAATCACCTCACAGAATCTCTCAAAGTATTTTTTTTTAGCTTTGGAGTGGATGAGGGAACTGCAAAGAGTCGAGAGCCACAAAGGTAGCAAGAGGTTGATTTTGCCTTTCATGTTTTAAGAACATGGGAGAAATACCAGGATTGTTGAATTTTGGTGGCCATGGTAACACAATAATGAAGTGTGGAAGTTAAATAAGCAACTTGTGAGCAAAGTGATTGCTCTGATAGTGTTTCATCTAGTTAAATCACAACCTTGTACCCTTCATGTGTGACTAGTCAAAAGTTTGTCCATTCAAGTGAATGGGAAAGTGTGTTCAAACTTTGACTGGTACTGTATGGTATTAAATATATACATACATTTTGTTTGTTTACTCGCAGTCTGAATAAAGCCACCCATCTTTCCCCTTTACGAGTTGTTTCCAAAAGGCCCTGCCACTATAAAGTGTCACCAGCACTCAACTGTCTCCTATTAAAGCACAAACTCTAAACCATGTGAGCGGACTGCCTGGAGCAATTGGCTGTGCATTGTATGTTTCTCTAAGGAACAGAAATGTCACTAGGCAAGAAAAACAGCAATCATCTCCCCCGCTTCTCTGCAGCTTTTCCGATGCTCTGTGAGGTCCAGGAACCAATGAATAAACAATAGGGGAAACAAGTATTACATGCGCTGCCCAGAGCTTGAACATGTAGGGCGGTGTGCTTCCACATGTATGGCTCTATCACGTCCGTCCTGCCTTGTGCCTAGTTGACAAGTCCCATTTCTTGGACTGAGTGGGCTCTGACTGGTCAGGATGCACCATCATTCATTATCAAATGGGTATAAAACAAACCAAACCCACCAACGGATTTTATTTTTTCAGGTGGGGAGACGGAAAGAAAATATGACAGAGGGAGAGAGAGAAGGGTAGAGACAATAGGATGAGAAAAAAGTAATTGAAGCGGCTTGTAGCCCAGTGATCTGGAAACTTTGTATTATTGCTTTAATGTTTCCTTCCATCTGCTGTTCCTCCTATGGTACTTTCACTGTTTTCTCAAGCACACCACAACCCCTCCCTTCCTCATTCTACCACCTTCATCTCAGGTACATTTAGGCTAATGTACCATTTAATGAAATAGTTTTTAAAATCATGCATTGTCATCATGTCCTTGACTGTAGCAGCTATGTAAGCCATTCAAACGCTTCATTAACAGTCAAGGCAGGAATCCTGTGTAAAACAACTGGACCAAAACACCCCCTGGCGGTGCATAGGTTCACCGTTGATTCGAGACAACATGTAAGTAACTGAATTTAACCTTTTCCTTTTTTATCTACAAAAGATTGCAGGTGCTCATTCTTATTGCGTTTCTGTGGGAATCTATGGGTGCTCCCCTGGGACAATAACAGGAGAAAACACATGATTGTAATAGCCTTTTAAACAAATTACCCCTGATTCCTCTGAGGTAAAGCTTGTAACAGATGCTTTTCAGAAGGCAACATCAGTTGTCATGGAGGTTTCATTTGTTTGAATGGTGGTAGCTGGAGATGGTGGGGCACAGAATGACTTTTACGGTTAAAGAAGTGTGAAGACTAGGCATAGTCATGTACGGCATTAAGGTGACTAAGGTTATGGAAATTCCATGTTGTATTGCACCAATATACATGTGAAAACCTACTTGGCAAGACACGTAGAAAGCAAATAATGCGTTTACACTTTGAGGTCCGGCTTAATTAGGAAAAGCATGAGTCTACTCTTGTCACATACAATACATAAGGCACCTTCTTTTATGCATCTTGCATTATTCATTTCACAGCGACGGGCTTTGTCACAGCCATGACCTTGGTCCTCCTCACTGTAGGCCAGAAGACTCATGGGAAATGCATTTGATCGTGGTGATGGTTCAGGGTCATGGGACAGGTGTCTAGATAAGATTTTAGGAACAAAGATGAGTGTTTAACCACATGCAAAATTATATTTCCAGACTTGAGCATGACAGTTTGAACCCTTTTAGGTACAACTCTACCATGCTTATAGGCACAAAAAAGAGTAATGGGGTGGTGTGGAAAGGATGGAAACTAATATTCATAAACAATAACACTAGGATCATTATAAAGGTCCACCAATCAGTTTTTTGTATTACTAAATTAATAAAATGATTATATATAATGTAAAAGGGGTGGATTGTGGTGATGAACAGAGCCTCTTATCCTCTTTTAGCTCATTGTTGTGGTTTTACGGCACACTTACTCCCTCACCAACTCTGTTTACAGCCGCAGCTACTTTAGTAATAAAGCCATGATATAACCAACTGCTCTCAACCTGTCCAGGAGGCTGGAGAAGAGTGTGGAATATCTGACATCTAAAGATCCTCATATTTTATACGAGTAGGTAGAGACCAAAATAAACTTAAAAATGTAACCTACATTCATTAGGATGACAAAAAAATTATTCCAAATGAATGCTTAAGTTGCTCATTGTCAGCTGGATGTGTAAATAGGCAACGTTTGCCAATGTGTTGGTCAAGGCAACCTTAAAAAGTTAATGTTAGGGCTATATGTTGCTCAGCTTTTTTAGGAGTTCTTCTTTTAATCCATTAATACAGATTAAATGTAATGCTACCACCATTATTACCCATGAAACCCACCAATATATTTGCTAAAGTGGATGGTAATCGTTAAGTGAAGCTATTTTAACCGTGGTTTTGGTTCACAAAATGCTATTAGCAGGTCTTGCTTTTGGCCATACAGTCACATTTTTGGAGGATTACATCAAGTAAGGCTTAAATTTTCAATCAAGACTCCATCTAAACTGAGTTCTTCCAGTACCTTGTTGACCTTCCTATGGTCTTCTGTGGTTTCCTCCATCCGCTCTTGTTCCACTCTTGTTTTAGCAGTGGTTTTGAAGCTCTTGGGTAGTGTGTCTGAGCTTCTCTGTGTTCTGCTAACGGCGGTTACGGTTGTGGTGGCCAGATCTGTCCACTTGTGTCATGTCAGCAGCGTCATGGCCAGATTACATCATCCTGAGTGCTTTAAGAGATGACCCTTCCTTGCAGCATTGATATGCATATTGGATTAATAAAAACACAACACACCACCTACAGTATGTGCAGAAACACACATTTATACATGTGTATCAGTGTGCACAGTGATACAAATACATCCATTATTAAGGACCGGCTATGATCTAAGACTATGTGATGTTGCAGTGTTCTCCAGAGAGACTGGTAGTACTCTTTGATCCAAGTAGCCTTCAACCCCCTGTAGATGACTGCACTGCTTGTCAGATTCTTCCAAGCCCCCCAGAATCAGGGTTCTTGAGAGTCTCACTGTCTTTTTCTGTTTGCGCTCAGGAAGTGTGGGTATGCACACATGCACATATGTGTTTGTTGTTGTACTTGAGTGTACAACTTTTGTGCCCGTGTATGAGGTATGTATATGTGTATGTCGCTGTCCTGTCCACTCCAGGTTGTTGTGACAGACAGTTCATACTGAACATTTCAGTTTGCCAACGTTCAGATTCATGCTGAACAATTCAGTTTGACAGCTGGTTTTATTATTGATGTTACAGCTTATCCCTCCGAGGGCGGCACTTAGATGGTAACCCAGATCACAACAACCTGGAGTGGACAGGACAGCGATGTACACATATACATACCTCATACATGGGTACACACAAGTACACACTGAAAAAAGGCTTCGACAACAACAAACACATATGTGCATGTGTGCATACCCACACTTCAAGCTGCAAACAGAAAGAGACAGTGACACTCTCAATAACCCTGATTCTTGGGGTCTTGGCAGAATCTGACAAGCAGTGCTGTCATCTACGGGGGGTTGAAGGCTACTCGGATCCTAGACTATTACCGAGCTGCACCTTTGTGGCTCTCAATTCTTTGGAGTTTTAATTGCACTCATCCAATCTAAAGCAAAAATTTATAAATACAGTCAGCACACTGTGTTGGCCAATCAAATACATTCCAGGTAGAAAACCTTTTAAAATGAACTACAAACTGGACATAAAGAGCATGTGCGTCTATAGTATGTGAATGAGGAGAAAACCAGAGAGACAGGCTTTTGACCAGTAAAATCTGTGTTGAACGTTTTCACCGTTAGGTATGAGATATCGACACAATAAAACAACAAAATGATGTTTGTTCCATGATATGGCTTTCTAAATATGTGGGGAAGAGGAAAAGGCTTGGTCCTTTTCTTGTGGTGTTCCTGCTGCAGATTGTTGTACATTGATATGTATACACCTCTTTGTTGCTCTTAAATTGTACAGGGGAATGGCAAGAGGTGGTGAAAATAGTCTTATAGAGCAATAAGGATTCCATAGCCTTTCTCGTGCCCTCTAAAAGCACTGGCTTTATAAAAAAGAGCATGGTTTAGCAATAAGATTAGACAGGTGAGATGTATACAGCACTGCCCTAGCACTTTGCAACAAGTGACAACTTAATGGATTTCCCTGGTTTGAAAGCCCTGTTTAAAATCCCTTCAGCGTCATTGTTTGAGAAAAGGAAAAGCCGGCAACTCGGCTATGAACCTGCCTTTCTGTTTGCATTTCTTTCAAGATACACAACTCCAAGATTCTGCATAAGAAAAGAGGTATTTCTTCTTGTTTGGATGTGACCAGGCTTAAGGGATAGTGCCATTGTCCCGCTAAGGGGGCAGTTTCCTGCATTTTCAATTTTAAGGAGGAGAGAGAGGATGAGATCAAACATGACAGTGGGGTCCCATACAGAGACACTCTCGTATATGGTCCCACGAGGGAGCAAGTGTTCTGAGAAAAACCCAGAGTTCAACTGTCATCAGCCTGACATTTCTTTGTCAGTGTGGCGAAGAACGTTTACTTGTTCCACTAGCTTGTAGAAAATGTGCCAAATGAATAATCGAGAACTCCTTTGGGGTTCTGACCACCAACCACTGCCTGGCTGGGAGCCTCTGGTTGTTGGCATGATTATTTTATGATAATGAGGTGTAAGTAATTTAAGTTAAAGGCATCCTATGGGATTTTCATTATAATATAATAAAATATTTGTGCATCATGTGCATGTACATTTGCAAAACCTTGTTTTACATGCTTTGAAACTGTCATTGTTTCATTCCTGCTGCATGCTTGTGTATGCATGTGTACAAGATCAAAACAATATAAGGACCTGCTCTTCAGAACACTGCTCCACTAATGGTCAACACCTCTACAGGGGTATTAGGGAAGAGGTTTTCTATAGCTGAGGTGCTTTTTTGATTCCTATATATGGGGTCTGAGTCCTAGCTTTAAACTTTGCTGTACGTTGTTACCCTCTCGGCCCCATCTCTTCTGTTTCTCTGAAAACCAACACTGTTTATGTTCCTGGCTGGTTTTGACCCTGGGACATTGCAGTTTAATGGTTAGCCCCCAAAGTCACCAGGATGTCCTTGTTGAAATGTTTAAAACTACCGTTGTGTACATTTAAATGGCAAAAAGGAAAATGTACTCTCTCAGTAGCAAAGGTGGAAGTAGCATGATGAGGAGGCCTGGGTGGATGTTTGGGCAAACACAATGTGTGACTAACTGTGGCTTGTGTCGCGTACCCTGCCACCAGTCAACACTGGTTTCTTTTGACCATGATAAAAATGTTTTCCTAACTTTTACCAGGTAGGTTAGTTTACATTACCTAAACTTTAACCAGCCATTACATGAGCTAAAATAGTTTTACATTAACAATAGATCAAATGACAATGTGTAATGTAGTGTGTACCCACAGAGAATTATCCCGCACCTCATCAGTTTCCCCCAGCATTACAGAGCTTCATAGCATCTTTTAGCTCATTGTTTCCCATTCACTCTCACCGCTCTCATTGGCATGTTTTTTTTTCAGTAGCAACAGGCAGCTGTTATTAATTATCAAGCTCTAAAAACCCATTGCATGCTACCTGCCATGCACCAAAAGGCAGACAGACAAAATTTGCGATTAGCAGCATGGCGAAGAGCCATATATTTCCATAAGATGTTGGTGGAGAGCAAAACAGAACAAAAAAAGGAGTGAATGTTGCACTTACAATAATCAGGTGGCCAAACACATGACTGCAAATGAATGCTAATGTTGCTTCATATCTGCTGGATGTGTAAATAGGCAACTCTACGCTAAACAATGAAAATATGCCACTGTTGTGTTCACAGCTTTTTTCTGCTTCCCCCAAGTGGCCGGCAGGCTGAATCATGGAAGTCACATAATGAACCATTTAGTCATTTAGGGGGGTAAGAATTGTTTCTTTTGCTTCCTGCAAATATTGTGCGTAGTACCTGTCAGAAGTGTTAGAGTGTGAAAGAGGTATAATGGCAAATTTATCACAGCTGTGCTCCACATTATTAACCGTAGAAACGGTAAAAAAACCAAATCATTCCTCTACTAGCCATAAGGCATCTTCTCTCTTCTAGCTGACTTTTGTACCACTCTTTCATCATTGTCTCTGATTCACCAAGGACTCCTCTGTCTGTATTTTTTTTTTGGAACTGAGAAAAAATCCTAATGGTGGATCCCCTTTTCTGTATCCTGCTCCCTCCCCCAGTCCCTTCCATGATGTCCTTGATGAGACACGCTGAATGGAGACCCATAATGAGCCTCTGTCTCTTCCAGCTGACACAGTGAGCTGTCTGGGGCTGTGATGTGTCACCCATGCAGGGCCTCACTCCCTCTCTCTCCAGACGTCTGTGTGCAGAATAAAGGGAATCCTCCCTAGAAATGCTTCCAACTGCCGCAAGGGAAAGGAAGAGATTTAGACCTCCTTCAATAAGGTCCTGTGGCCGAGACTTGTGTTGCACACTCCAACAGTGTATCTTATCTGAGGCTTTTTTTTTGTTTGTTTGGAAAATTGTGAAAATGAGAAAAAAAATGTTTTATCCCTCATGTGGCTGCTGTACATCACTGTAGGGATTGAATTATGAGCTTTCATCCCTATTTAGTTTGTTGTGTCTCTGTCACTCTTGGAAAACGCTTGGTCCCTCTAGAGCAAAGCAGTTTGTTTTTCATTAGGGGTAAGTGAGGCAGTTGGCAAGAACACGTGTCTGGCAGCAGTAGCAGCAGCGACTGCCTGACAGCCGTTGTCTGGAAGTACAACGTCTGCCTCTACCTCTGACGGAGCATACTGATGAACTGGCTGTTATTATCTGGAGTCATCCAGTGCTTGATACTGAGCAATGTTTAAAGGGTTGGCTGAAACTGTTGAGGCTTGAGAGGCAAAGGTTTTAGGAAACGTATTGGTTTAAATCCCTCTATAAGAGAAATAAGTCAGCTAAAAACATTCAATTAACCTTAAGGGTATTTTCACACATGCCGGAAGGAGACCCAAGGCCATTTTCCCACAGTTTTTGATGAAGTGTTAAAGCTGTTGTTGAACTCAGGTGTGGTCCAGAGAGATCACCTCAAAACAAGACCTGCTGCGGTCCCATCAAGTGGAACAACAAGTCGAACAACATGATTGGCACACATTAATATCACCCGTCCTAATTTTAAACACACCATTTGTTGAACTGTATGTTTGTTATAAAGAAAAAAATAATACCTGGCTGTGTTTTTCTGTAGTGGGATCACCTTGTAGCGCAAATGCTTGCACTAAAAGCAAAGCACAGCAATGTGTTGTCATGTGTCACACAATCAGTCCATGGTTTTGAGGGATATTGATGTGTAAAAATGCACTTGAAGGAATGAGTCTGCGTCATTCAAGAAACTAACCTGGATATATACTCAAGCATCTAGATCAAGTGTGAGTCACCTG
This sequence comes from Nannoperca australis, assembly GCA_036023655.1. Taxonomy (NCBI): domain Eukaryota; kingdom Metazoa; phylum Chordata; class Actinopteri; order Centrarchiformes; family Percichthyidae; genus Nannoperca; species Nannoperca australis. Next base: position 4,501 of record JAVQJD010027210.1, on the reverse strand, counting down.
AAGTTGCCATCAAGCAATGCTTGATTGCCTCCATTTAAGCAGCATGAGTGCAAATCTAGCATTGTGTGAAGCAGCTCATACGTTTATGTCTGGATATTTCTGTTTGTTGTCCTGTGATTAAAATACCTGCTAAGACACAAATAGAAATGTAAACATGTATGTTCATTGATGAGCTCTGAATGCTCAAAGGAAATGTTATGATATTTGCTCCTGTAAGTCCTTTGCCTCGCTCAATCAATCATCCATCGACCAGGAAGAGTGTGGTTATTGTACGCTGAAGCACTATATTTGCTGTGTGATGTGTTATACAGTATTTATTGATCATACACAGAATGAGTGGCACAGAATGTATGGAGAATGGATTTTGTATGTTTGAATAGCAGGTCCTAATGCCTAAGACCTTTTCATATCTACTCAGATATTTTTTGCTCAAATGTACTCCATGACACAGCAGTGCTGTCCAAAGCCTATTATGTCCATGTAGTAACAAGTGGGGGGATTGTAGTCAAATAACAGTAGACAGATTGTTTAAGAGCAAAGTTAAACTAATCCCAAAATGCCCATGTTGACTCGTGTATTAAACATACACAGACAGACAGGCGCAGTAAAGCTTCAGTTTGTCCTTTTATATCTAGCATGGCGTCAGCTGTTTGCCATATTTCTGTCTTAAAACATCTTGGGTGGAGTCTGTGAGTGGTTGACACGTGCTGATCATCCCCAGGAGATTTGTGTCTCTCTGACAGTAGCATTTTTCCATAATTTTGGTTAAAACATAAATGTTGTTTTTAGCAAACATAACGTACATCATTCTTTTCTTTTTTAGCTGACCCCACCCATCTGAGATTGACAGTCAGGCTGTGGTGAATCCCTTTAGCCTTTTGGTTTTTTTTGTAATTTGTTTTTTCTCTCAGGCTCAAAAGACACACATGCTCATATGAAAATTTGCATGCTGACATACTGTCACACATGCTTGAGTACACACACACACACACACACACACACACACACACACTGTCTGAAAATACCAAACCATAGCCCCATCCAAACCATAGAGAGTGTTTGCACTGCTACCTCAGAAGCCGTATGAAGCCTCAGATTTCTGCACTTATCTAACCACACTCTGCTCGACCTGGTGGTCTCTGTCTAAAACATTCTCTTGATACAACATCCCCGCTCCTGTGAGCTCTGCTCCACAGCAAACAAGAATCAAATACAGTGTGGCAGATAGATGTTGCAGGCTCTTTTAGCAAAATTTGTTTTATTTCTATCTATATATATTCTTGCATTTTACCAATTATTTTGACAATTAATTGACTAATTAGCCAAGAAGAATTTATTTCAAGTGCTGGGATAACTATGAAAGAAGTTAAGTGAGCCTGGTGTGTTTTGAAATGAATAATTACTGGTGTCCTTCTTAAACTTTCTTAAGTTGCTGCATTATATGTATTTTGGTATGTGCATGACATTGCCCTAGCTACTATGCAAGGGTTACTGTAATTACCAATGTGAAACTGCATACTTTTATAAATTTTTTTATTTACTCAACCAACTCTAATGAAGCAATGAATAGTGTGTTTCGACAGCAAATAGTTAGCACGTTAGTTTTGATATGATTTTAAAAAGTGTAGCTAACTCTGTTTCAGTAATAAAACTGCCATATGTTGTTGTCTGATGACATGACCACTCAGACATCATGTACTGTACATGGGACTCGTCCCTGACACTGACATGGCAAAAATAAGCTCCTTAGCCAGTGCTGCTGCGCTAGCCGCTACTTCTTTTCTAGCATCTTGCAGCAGTTAACGCAGCCGCTTTCAAATTGAAATGTTCCAAGAACTTGAAACAACTGAGACGAAACAAAGGTAGGATAGAGATCTAAGCTCGATTGTGGCAACAACAAAATGCCACGGTGTTCCTGTGTGACACACTGGCACGAGCAGAGACACTATCCAGCCTCATGAGAGAGAATTATTCACCAGAGGGGAGGCACTCAATGGTGGCCACCTAACTTTCAAGCCAATCATTCTGCACATCCCCCCCTCATCAGCATGTATTATTCTTTTTTTTGGTGTCTGTTCACATTGGCTGACAAGCGCAGTTTGGTTGGCGTCGCCTGGAGCTCAAACCACATCACACATAGGCTACAGCGCACACATTTCCCTCACTCTCTCGCTGTCGCACGGGCTGTTAACAGTGTTTTCAGAGTCAGGGAATGTGAAAATATTCAGCGAGAAGCAGGGGGGTAACACCAGGGTGTGTGTGGGTGGGGGTGGGGGTGGGGGCTTTGAAAGTGTGACGCCACAAAGACTGCCAGCGTTGGCTGATGTGTCTGGCCATCCTGAAAGGTTAACAGGCACCAATCTCCCCTCTGTCCGATGTGACATGACACTCTCTCCACTCTCGTCGCCCAGCGTGATGTGTCGTTCTTTCACGGTTCATGAACTCGGGGCCACGCGCGGGATCTTTCACTTTCTGTTGTGTAGGACATTATATAGTGTGGCGGCACAAAGCGGACCCAATTTATTATTTTTGCCTCCTTTTGATTTGTCACATACAGACACATGAATGCATTCAAAGGAACACACACACACAAGCATGCGCACTTGCAGCCGTAAAAGCACACATTTATGCACATGCACCACGCCCTATCACACTCATAGTATAATGCATTTGGTCACCCCCCATAGCAGAATGCATTGTCTCCCTTCAGAGAGGACATTAATAAGAAACAAGTCCTTTTGAAGTCTGGCTGTGGGCTGTCAGATCTGAACTGACATAATCATCCCAAGAATAACACCTCCTCCCACCTTTTAACATACACTCCCACACATTCAGCCTCCCCATGTGCATATGGAGCTCGGTAAGAAGACTCTGTACCCAAAGGTGTCCTCTTAACATGCAATCCAAATGGCCTCTTTCCCGGTACTAAAAACACACTGCACCCCCACACTCCTGTAAGCCTTTGTAGTATTTTTTTTTCAACTGCACTTTTGTTTTTTCTTGCAATTCCCTGCACCCACTGCTCCCTTCACTTTGAACTGCATGTTGCATTCACACTACGTCAGCAGAATAGGAAGAAAAAGAAAACATATAATTGTTTCAGCTTGGTTTACTCATTATTCTATTTAAAACCAGAAAACCGTGTAACTCATTTGTGTTAACTGTATTGATTTTTTCAATCGATAATTTTGTCAAATTATGTCATTTACATTGATCTGGTTGTTTAGCAACTATTTTGACACCATATAATTCTTTTCAGCAAGCGTGGGATATTAAATTGTTTGAAATTGAAGACTGGTGTGAATATTTATTCCCACTTGGGTCCTTGTATTTACAGTGTTTGTGACATGACGTGAACTCATGGATTTCCCCACCCTTTCTGACTTCTTGTGTGAAGCTTGTGTAAAGCGCAGTCTGTCAGTTCAGTACCTCTGGTAATGTGAAGCACCTCTGTAACCTCTCTATCACTTCGAAATAACAGGGGCAGTTCTCTTATTCCTGTAGAGATCTGTTACTTAGCCCTAAAATCTTTGACTGGGGAAACATTTTGATTGATAAATATGGCAATGTCATATGTGCTATATATAAATCAACTATTATTATAATTAGAACTTCAGACTCATACTAACTGTCAAAAAGCTTGAAGAACAGAACATATTTGCGTGTTTACTGAAAATATTCTGGGCATGAGCTCTGTAAGCCCTGCCCTGCACCGCCTATGCTTAACAACACATCCCCACCCCACACACACGCATCACAGATCTGATCTTCAGTAGCATGCTGTGAATCCCCCCCTGGTGCGATACAGTTGTTACTGCCCCTCACTCCTTTTTTTCCCATTGCCATGCCTTCACAGTGTTATTGGGAGGGTAGGCTGGGGGGGTTTCCTGTCAGGTCACAAATTCAGTTGTTGCTTCACTGCCAAACTGCAAACCTAGAACTGATGTAACGTACCTTTCATACAAGAGGATTGCAGTTTATTGATTCTTTTAAAAGTTACATTTGTAGCATAAACACTGTAGTTTAATAGTTTGGTTTTTATTATGTTTGAAAGATGAGCTGCTCACTTTCAATTTTCTCTTTATTTTTAAATAACATTATTTGAACTGTCAATATAACAGTAGGACGTCATTTACTGTGAAATGAGGTAATCAGTGAGCTCTTGCAGCAGAAATCCAGGTGTTTTTCATCAGGTGTTTCATTAAAAACAGTAAAAAAAACAATGTGACTTAAATTTGCTGTTCTCGATAACTTTCCAGGAGTCTAACAAAATAAGAATACATACATGCAACCACTTGTGCATTGTCAGAAGCCAGTGGATTCGAAGAACTGCATTTAAGACATGCACCCTGTGCCTATAGTATATTGTGCCACTCCATCAGTGTGATAGATGAAGTTGGACTTGGCGGGGGGGGGGGGGGGGGGGGGGGGGGGGGGGGGGGGGGGGGGGGGGGGGGGGGGGGGGGGGGGGGGGGGGGGGGGGGGGGGGGGGGGGGGGGGG
>JAVQJD010027205.1:0-14254 GCA_036023655.1 Nannoperca australis | reverse complement strand
CACATTCTACCCCAGGAGTAGAATGCTGCTCATTTTTCCACTCAGTTGTGATGAGTGAATGTGGCTTAAGAAAATGGCTGTGCATGGTTTTAGGTGTGTGTGGGTGTGTGTGTGTGTGTGTGTGTGTGTGTGTGTGTGTGTGTGTGTGTGAGGATAAGATGGATGAAGGGCAGCGTGTCTACAAACCAGCTGTGAATTGTATGAATTAACTTAGGAACAATTCATTTGATGAATGAATGAGAGATAATTAGGACGAAGACGTAAGAAGGTCGTTTGTTGAGTACGTTGCTCTGTAGTATTATTCATTGTCTCCATATTATATCATATATTTTATATTATATTGATTGTAACACATTCTTCATACTGCCACAAACCTTAATGTTCACTGTTCTCATGCTGTAGCATAGCATGTTGTTGTGGTACAACACTTGAGTACTTCAGCCTGTATGAACCTACTGATGTCGAGATAATGCAACAATAACTGCCACGTTTCCTTTTTCTTTGTTCACATTGTCCACTCCCACACTGAAGTTAGTCATCCGTCACAAAATAACACAATCAGCCATTATCCTGGATGTGTTTTTGAACCTATTTGTGGATCCTATATATCTTGACAATAATAATGGAGTCTGACGGTTTGTTTTCTCCTTTTTAATCCTTTTCCCAGCTGTTTCGAGAGGTACGCATCATGAAAACTCTCAACCATCCCAACATCGGTGAGTGACACTCCAGACAAGTGTCTTGTGTGTGTTTGCATGCCGGCCTTTGTGTTGACGTCTCTTCCTAAACTTCCTGTTGCAGTGCAATTGTTTGAGGTGATTGAGACTGAGAAGACTCTTTACCTGATCATGGAGTACGCCAGCGGAGGTGAGTTGGCATCCCCACCACCCTCATCATCATTGCCAAGTATTGAGTGCTGCCAATTAGACTGATTATGTTGCCTGAGCTTTACAGAACAGCTGATGGACTAATGACTTGAGTTTAATGCTGTTGTCTCATTAGTGAGATGTCATGTCTGCCTCTGTGGGAAAGTCACTTTGCTTTACTGCTCCACTGTTTTCTCTACTGTTCCCATGCACTTCTATTTTTACAGCTTCTCTATTTTTCTTTCTTCTCTCCTCATGATCCCTTAATCTCTCTCCGCCGCTCTCTTCGTATGTTGTGATCTCTTACTTCCAATACCTAATAAGGAGGCAGCAGCTCACCGGCTGTTTTACTCTTTAGGATCTCCAGTATCAAATGATTGGCTGGACATTTTCTTACCTGTAAACACACATGAACACATCTATATGAACAGATACGTAGAAGTGTTGGTTGTGTTTGTTTTTCTTCCAGGCGAAGTGTTCGACTACCTCGTGGCTCACGGCAGAATGAAGGAGAAAGAGGCCAGATCCAAGTTTAGACAGGTGAGTTAAACCTCACACCTCGTCTGTCTGTCTGTCTGTCTGTCTGTCTGTCTGTCTGTCTGTCTGTCTGTCTGGCTGGCTGGCTGGCTGGCTGGCTGGCTGGCTGGCTGGCTGGCTGGCTGGACTAACAGACGTCTGACAGCCAGCAGTCGGCTGTGGCTGGAAAAATAAAGTCTGGCCTGATTAAGAAGAAAGACGGCAGATAAATTCATAAATTCATTATCGCACAGCAACATTCATTCTTCCACTTTTTATTGCTAATGTGTTGATATATTGTATATATTGATCGACAAGCAGGCGCGTGAAGCTCCTAGTTTAGCCACCTTTGACCTGTGAGTACCACCGTCCCTCGTTTGATGTCTTCTGTTTCTCTCCTCAGATTGTCTCAGCGGTGCACTACTGTCATCAGAAGAACATAGTTCATAGAGACCTGAAGGTGAGTGCACAAAGAAAAAGAAAGAAAGGGTCTATGAACTCTCTTCAGATACATAAACATGTGAAAATAAATCTTAACCATTAACACTTTATTAAACAGACTGCATTTATTCATTTTACACACAATAATCAATGAGATGGTGACCGACATTTCCTTTAAAGCTAATATCAATAACTTTTAATCATCGTTCCCTGTGGCATCAAGAGAAATAAGGTTCCATGTTTTTATATCTGCCATTGTAAAAGTTCAATACATGCCAGCCACCAGGTGACCAGGCACCAGGTGACCAGGCACCAGGTGACCAGGTGACCAGGCACCAGGCACCAGGTGACCAGGCACCAGGTGACCAGGTGTATTAACCTGCAGAGGAGGTGTCACTTCCTGTATGACTGCACTGAAAGAAATGAAGGACTCCAGCTTTAAGTGTTTTTGTGTGTTTCGCTGTGTTGTCGTGTGCAGGCGGAGAACCTGCTACTAGACGCCGACTCCAACATCAAAATAGCCGACTTTGGCTTCAGTAACGAGTTCTCTGCGGGCAGTAAACTGGATACGTTCTGCGGCTCCCCGCCCTACGCTGCCCCGGAGCTCTTCCAGGGGAAGAAGTATGACGGCCCAGAGGTGGACATCTGGAGCCTGGGTGTCATCCTCTACACGCTGGTCAGCGGGTCCTTGCCCTTTGACGGACAGAACCTAAAGGTGGGTGACGTGGAGGCTGTTTTAGTCCAGTATAAGTAACATGTGAGATGACTTGAAGCTCCTGTGAAGAGGTTTCTTAGGTTGTGGCTTCATGGTGCTACTAGAGGTCAATAACATCTCATTATTGTACAATATCACATCTAAAAGACAACTAACCGTATTTAAATATCGCCTAGTCCCAATGTTTTATGGGTTCAGTGTGTCTGCAGTGGAATCTCATTGCGTATCAATGTGTGCTGTGTTCAGGAGCTGCGGGAGCGTGTTCTGAGGGGGAAGTATCGTGTGCCCTTCTACATGTCTACAGACTGCGAGGGAATCCTGCGCCGCTTCCTGGTCCTCAACCCTGCCAAGCGCTGCTCGCTGGAGGTGAGGAGGAAACTGTCCGACAGCATCACTGGGAGGCACATACAGCACGCCTCACAGTACAGAACGACCACACTGGCATCTAAATATCCAGCTGTTACAGTGTAACTGTCTTAAAGTGACTTCATCCATCAAGGACAATACATTTAAACACACAGAGATGACCAGAAGCACACATGTAATTATTGAGAACATGGAATAATCAGCACATGAAGACATGGATTCAAAGCCCAATGTTGAAAGTGACTCTTTTACATTTTTATAGCCAACTTCATTATTTTGTGTCTAAACTGTCTCTTCTTTTCTTTTCTCACCAGCAAATAATGAAAGATAAGTGGATTAATGTTGGCTATGACAGCGAGGAGCTGCAGCCCCACACAGAGCCGGTGGAGGACTTGATCGATCCCAGCCGCATTGGTGAGAGAAAACACACCTTTTACATTTCATTTCATGTGAAGATCAACGCTCATCGTCTGGTGATGAGTTGGATCATGTGGCAGCTGTCTGCAGAGTTATGGAAGTGATCAGAGCCACAGGATGGTGGTCGTGGTGACTTTTGGTCGGCTTTGTAGGCGTTCTGGTGCAACGTCCTATATCATTTAGTAATCATAAAAGCTTGAGCCGGCCTTCATGGTCCTCCAGACGTGCACTGGTACCAGGCTCTTGGCAGGTGTTCAGTTCAGGTCCTGCATGTGGATGAAGCACTGGAGGTTCAACCTTTCATTCGAGCCGCAGGATTCACGTGAAGCTGTTTCTACTCTGATTTGTGTCGTTCCAGATGTGATGGTTGGGATGGGCTTCACCAGAGAGGAGGTCAGAGACTCGCTGGTCAGTCAGAAGTACAACGAGGCCACAGCCACGTACCTGCTGCTGGGACGCAAGAACGAGGTGAGTGTGCAGGCTTGTTTTCTTTGTTTATTTTGTTTTTTTTCAGATCTTCCTGTATTATATGAAATATGATGTCAGGGTTCATGGACTCATTTGACAGTGTACATTATATCTCGTGCCAGACAAGCTCATATACTAAATAAAGTCATGAGTTTGGGAGTTTGTCAGATTCAGGATGTCTGAAAGTCTTTTGTGAGTCTGTTACGGCTGCTGTGCAGATTCATAACAAATCAGTTTTACTTAATGTACAGATGTGAATACATGAAATGAACTGGACCTGGTTTTGGATCTAACTGGTGTGTTTGTCTCTCAGATGGAGGGCACTGAGTCTCGTTCTGGAAGCAGTCTCAGTCTAGCTCGAGTCCGACCCAGCACCATCACCAACGGAACCAGCAAACACACCACTTCCTCCTCTGGAGCACCTTCTTCTTCTTCGTCCTCTGGCCACAAGGCGCAGCGCAGCGCCTCCACTTACCACCGCCAGAGACGCCACTCTGACTTCTGTAAGGCGAAACACGACATCCGCGACCGAGTGGAGTTTAAAATCCACCTCCCTGACTCCTCTGTTTCCTGTCTCTCTCAGGCGGGCCGGCGGTTCCAGCGTCGACGCACCCGAAACGGAGTCCCAGTGGCGTGGGCGAAGGGGCGGGGCTTAAGGAAGAGCGGCTGTCAATCCGCAAGCCGAGCACCAATGCTGTTGGCTCCCGTAGCATCCCAACCCCCTCCAGTCCCATGGTCAGCTCCGCTCACAACCCAAATAAGGCCGAGATACCCGACCGCCGCAAGGAAGTTGCCTCCACCGCAGTAAGTTGCCTCCACCAATCTGTCGCACTGAATCTCGTGTCAGTACGACAGATGCAAAAGGCAGAATCCTCCTAATCCCATTTCCTCAGATTACAGCACAAGGCGGCGCGGACACAGATGTTGTGGAGACTGTGAGCGTTAACGTTGTCCACAGGTTTGAGAAGAGCTGAATAGTGAAACACTTACAAACCTGGAGATGAATCACAAACTGTAGGTTCAGCCAGCAGGAGGTATATATGGAGATCATGCTTGTTCAGAAAGATTAGCATGAGAGGGACAGATTTAGAGAATGTAAAGGGCTGAAGACAGGAGCCAGATTAACCTGAGATTAACTCTTTAATGTTCTTCATGGCTACAAGCAGGACCTCTGACCGGCTGAGGTCAGACAGTCAAGGCAGGGATGTCTTTTAGCACCAGAGTCTACTCAAGTAGGACTTTTCAAAGAGTGTCACTGGAGTTGTCGGCTAATAAGGGTTAATAAAAGTCTTATGTGGTAAAACACGTTCCATCAGATTAAAAGAGACCATTTACAGATATTTAGGACTTTGTTCATTTCTGATTTCTGATGCTTTCTCCAGAATAACATCCCTGCCAGTGCCATGACTCGGAGGAACACGTATGTGTGTACAGACCGATCCAACACTGACAGACACTCACTGCTGCAAAATGGCAAGGAGAACAGGTGAGAGGAGCGTGCGTGCCTGTGTGTGTGTGTGTGTGTGTGGACTTGAGCACGATTGTGTTTCTGAACGAATAAGAAGCGATACTGAAGGTTTCAGCATCATCGCTACACGTGGGACTTCCCGTTCACGCAGCCTGGAGCCAATTTGAGTTGCTTTGCTGCGACTCTTGTTCCAGCTTTTAAATTTCACCTCATCTTGATCTAAACTCCCTGAAGGACCTCCAGGGATCAGTGTTGACATTAAAACTAGATTTTGGTTCGGGAATATGTCAGAAACAGATTCAGTTCAAGTGTTGTGCACAGGCTGAGGTAACTGGCTCGTATTATGGGCTGTTAAGTGTCAAAACAACAGCAACATTACGTGGACGAGATGGAGAGAATGACAGCGTTTGAACTTGAGTTGTCCTGTTTATTAACCCAGCGTTATATTCACATTTCTAACACATGCAGTGTGGATGGGTTGGTTCATACAGACGGGTTCCACTGGTACAGATTGTCTCTTTTTGCACAGAGCTTAGAGAGAGTTTGTCCTGGGGTGTTTGTCTCACATACATTTAGTCTCTTCAAGAGAGGATAAAGGGGCTTAAACTGTGCATGAGTGGTTTCGTCTGTAGTTGTAACAGATGGTTGTCTGCTTGTCAGTCTCAGAGAGCATAGCAGGCACCATCTCTCTCTCTACCCCCTCTTTTCCTTTGGTCATTCTCTCACATTCTCACTTTCATTCTGGCTGACCCATTTTCTGTCCCTGTGTCTCTTTATCACTCTGTAGTTTTGCCCCTCGGAGCGAGAGCCAGAAAGAAGTTCTGGGTGGGAGTGTGGGGGGGCTTTGGGGGAGCTGGTCAGCCAGAGAGACTGATAGAGAGTTTTAAAATCAACGATTTCATTGAAAGTAACGTTGATGTACAAAGACTTTTTTAACCAGAAAGGTCCAATCGAGATACAACATCTCTTCTGCCAGGAACTCCTGGTCAAGATGGAGGCCAAGTAAATATCTATATATATGTTTATATATTTATTTATTTATATATACACGCAAAGGGTTCAAATAAAAGTACAACTGGGGACAGATAACATCACAAAAACATACCAAAACACAGTTTTTCTTAATGTAAATTTGCAAAATGACAAAGTATTGGACAAACATGCTCATACAAACAAAGAAAACATGAAATGCTGCAGCGCTTCAGAGACGGTTCGGGTTTTAACGCCACAGCAGATTCTCTGTAGCGGCTCCATTTTGTGATTCAACAAAAGGGATGCAGGAATGGAGGGAAAGTGTGACAGGTGAAAGGAGGGGACAGATGATAGGACGAGCAGGGGGGGGAGAGGGGGGGGGGGGGAGGTGAGAGCAGCAGGATGAAGTGAGGACTGGCACTGTGCCAACGTAACCCTCCACTTGCCTTAGAGGCCTTGTCAATATGATGCCATGCCAGAGTGGGTGATGGGACAAACACGTGCATGGACACACACACACACACACAGTCACATTTAGTTAGTACAAATGTCTGTGTAAATTGTGTATAATAATATAATATAGTGGCAGAAGTCCATAGGAGAGACACAAAATAGTGATTATGTACATGACAGAATTTGTGTTAATCATACCGATCCTTTCACTACACACACACACTAATCTATGACACCATGAGGTTAAGTGACCTAGGTCACTTAACACGTCCTGCAACACGTCCTGCAACACGTCCTGCAACACGTCCTGCAACATGTCCTGCAACATGTCCTGAAACATGTCCTTCAACACGTCCTGCAACACGTCCTGCAACACGTCCTGCAACACGTCCTGCAACACGTCCTGCTACATGTCCTGCAACGCGTCCTGCAACACGTCCTGCAACATGTCCTGAAACATGTCCTGTAACATGTCCTGCAACGCGTCCTGCAACATGTCCTGCAACATGTCCTGCAGTTCTAAACTACCTGAAGTGAACTTCTTATAGATTACATGTTTTTCTGTACCTACGGTTGAGCTCTGACATGTTCTTTAATTACAGTAATCCCTGTCAGTCAATAATTTCCTCTTTAGCCAGAATTAACTCAAACTTTTGAACCATATTGGAGTATTTCTTTAAATACAGTACAGTAGGACTGATTACGTCTTTGATTCCATCACAATCAAAGACATGTAAATGGTTTATATATTTACATTTTTAATCCCCATTTTTGCACCAATTCAACTTCTCATCTGCCTTTTCTGAAGTCTTACCCTCCCTCTCTTCCTGTCCTCTCTCCTTCCCCGGTGTGCCCCCCTCCCCCCGTTGGCTGCAGCAGGCAGCTCGTTCACATTGATGTTAAATGATTTTGCTCTGCAGCGGCTGCACTTCAACTTAACCCGTCTAATGGTTCTGCCCCACTTGAGCCCAGTGTGTGGATGTTATCTAGAGCGTTATGAAAAGCAGCCTCAGGCCACCAGCCCGCCAGAAAGTCAGGGGTGGAGAGGTGTGGGGGTGGGGGTGGGACTGGATGAGAGGTAGGGGCATGCAGTAAAATGACAGGAGCCCAGTGGGAGCATTGTGGGTCAATTTGCAAAGATTCCTCTATGCCTTTGTTGTCTGTAACTATTCCACACAGCAGTGAGTGGCACCACTGCACTGACAGACACGTTCCTTCTTTATGGTGAACTGTATTTTGAGTCACTACGCTGTCCTGCTGCAAATACTCACGTACGCCAAATGTGTATTAATGTGCATCTGATTTGTTGCTGTGATGATGATGATGATGATGAAACTTGACAAAATGTAAAGTTTAAATGAACAGACCTCTGCCTAGAATAAAACATATTCCACCTTTTGCTTCCTGCACAGTTTTTAAACTTGCCACAAACTAACAACTCTTCCTCGTCCTCCTCTTCCCTCCAGTTCCATATCCCACCGCCTCCCCCCCGCCTCCCCCTCAACCCACAGCATCGCCGGTGCCTCTGGGGTGTCGTCCTCGTCCTCCACACCCTCCTCCCGCCTCTCCAGGGGATCCACGGTGAGGAGCACTTTTCATGGAGGGCAGATTAGGGACCGGCGGCCTCCCTCTCATGCTCCCCCAGCATCCCCAACGCCGTCCCATGACTCCAGCCCGCTGCCCCACGTCAGGACCCGGGCCACGAGCAACCTGCTAAGCAAACTCACCTCCAAGTTGACCCGCAGGTAAGGGGAGAAGCCGGGAGATGGAGGCGGGGGGAGGAAAGCCTAAAATAGGAAGAGAAAGAATGATCACTCGTAGACATCAAGAAACAGAAAGCAAGATTGTATGTGTTGATGATTACTGCTACTTTATAGGCTTGAACCTGAACAGTGTAGCTGTAAACCTGAACATGAGGATCATGTAGCTGACTTTGCTGCCTCTCACCGTCTCTTCCTTAACCAGTACTAACCTGCCAGCCTTCCTCCTCTAATAATACATCTTTACAGGCTTCAGACCGTGTCCTCCTTAATCTCAGACCTGGGTCAAATAGTGTCGTTCTTTCTGAAACCAGACTCCTGTTGTTGTTCCCCCACACCTGCCAACAGCTGTGCTATTGAAAATGTGTCCCACAGGAAACATAATATAAGATGTATGATAAGACGTATATTTAAAGAAAGCCTTGTTAAAGGTCTTAAACAGCAGTGTTCCTCTTTATGTTTCCCTTAGCAGCAGATACAAACAAGACAAACTGTTACTGTTGTGTTTGAGTGAGAAACACAGTGTAAAAACAGTCTGTGACAAATAAAACAGAAACTTGACTTCATTTGGAGCTGATGTGGTTTACTGGATACACTATTTAAACCTGCGGTAACATACATCCTGTACCCTCAACAGCTGTGTAGGATCCTGCAGGATGCACAGGAGCCGGCTGCCATCACCTGTCACCTTTTATGCACTTTGTTAAATTCAAGAAAATAGTTCCAGTTATTCAACCTGCTCTGTTTGACCCAGGTCTGCTGGTCAGGTGGACATGCTGTATGTCTTCCACAGTCTGTTCTTTTCAGCTGCTTATTGTTGCTTTATCTGTTTGTTTGTTTGATTCTTTAACAACTTTTGCTTTTCCTTGCCGGTCACCTTCCAAGTTTGATTTGTACTTCTCTGCCTCTTACTGTCACCTCTACGTGGTCTCCCCCTCACTTGCTCTCTCTTTTGTTCAATGTCTCTCTGACTCTGCTGTTAATTTTCCTTTTTCCCATTCCTCTCATCCTCTCTTCATCTCCTTCTCTTCTTCCTCTCTCGTCCTAGGGTCACTCTTGACCCTTCTAAACGTCAGAGCTCAAACAAGTCCATGTCGGGCTGCACCCTCCCACAGGGGACAAAAACAGTTAGTAAGTCTTCCTTTCCCATGTTTTCTGGCTGCTTCTGTCTGTCTGACTGTCTGCCTGCTTGCCGGTGCCCCGTCGTCCCGTCTGCCCCTCATTCGCTGTCTGTTGCGGGTTGGAGTTTAGTTATGCAAACATTCATCTGAGGCAAAGCTACTCTACAGGCAGGGATTTAATCTGCAATTGAGTTCAAGTCAACCTGCAGGCTTCAGGCTCTCAGAAACTTTATTCTTCTTTCTTTCTTTACATTTCCCACACGAGGCGTGTGATTCTTCAAATGTACGTTGCACCAAAAAGAGACTACGACTAAACGAGTTATTTACATTCTTTTGTCTTAATAAATCAAATCTTCTGTCACAGTGCATTTAATATTGTGATATAAATTCATTATAGATGAAATAACCTGATGTCTGTTTATCGTTAATCTATTGAATGAAATAGAATTAATAGTTGCAGGCCTGGTTTTCCATCATGCTGTCACACTCGGTCCGGTGTTATCGTCAAACAGGAATTAAATTGCGTTCTGCGTCAAAAATTTTAAGTTGATGAACGCTGCATGTCATGGTTGTTCATCACATTAATGCAATGAATCAGTCCTCTTACTGTAGGACGCTGCAGGGATACTTAGATATCTACTGTTTTCTGTGTCCAGTAACTGACGGACAGGCTAAGGGTTAAAAATCCAGATGTAAAAGCATCTTTTAGGATTGTATGCTGAGGGTTAATTGTGACTAAGAGCATTTAGCAGTTAAAATGCTGGAGCTGAGACTTGGAAACTAAACTCTGGCCCAGTTTCTTCCAAACTTCTTGTCCTGAAACCTTGAGTTTCTGGGTCTGTGCCTGTGGAAGTTTGACTTTGTTTCTTCATATAGAGCAGCTCTCTTTCAAATCACAAAGTTTACGTGACTAAACCTCTAATCAGCAGCTGTCTGCCTGTCTGTCTGTCTGTCTGTCTGTCTGTCTGGACTGCTTGTGTATCCGCTGGCTGGGCTTCATGCTGTAGCACTCACTAGCAAAGGGGTGAAGCTGGTTTATGTTCCATCTTTAGATGTGATTTGTTTAAGTCTGACCCGAGTAGTTAGTTAATGTTAGCATCAGGTCTAATGAACCCGCTGCCCGTGAGCTTGTGTCGGCAGAAATCCACTCAACACACACACTCTGAGTCACACAGTGTGTTTTCAGAATGAACAACGCTGTGTGTGTGTGTGTGTGTGTGTGTGTGTGTCCTGTGTATGTGAGTTTATTGCAACTCAACTGTACTAGTCTGAGTCATGTAATCAATGCCATATGTTTACCCGCCATGCTGTTAACAAATCAGCAGTCCTTCAGGGCTGTGGGATTCAGGACAGGGGCGGGGGGATATTACACACACACACACACATATATATGTAATTTAAAGATTGTAGTAAGGATCCATGTCTAGCTTTGAACCTGTGACATTAGCAGCACGTAGCATGTGTGGAGCAGATACTGGTAAGAAGCCTGACTAACACAACCAGCGTCACTGCCGTTTTAAATCAGGATTAGTTATGTAACCAGGATTTATCCTTCTCTTAAACAGCTCTCCCTCAAGATACAAGCAGATGTGACGATGTGGTGCAGATACTGTAGAGTTAATACACAGATAGTCACTGCATACTCTTTATTCACACGTTGATTCACATATGGGTAAACATTTGTACAGCTAGCCATTCTTTCAGAAACACAAGTGTTTCGTCTGCGTCAATGCTTTGTTGGTAGTGGACTTTAGTTTGTTAATGCACTTTTGTCCAGCCCCTAGTGGGCGTTGTGTTTGCATGTTAAAGAGTCAAACGTTCCCAGCGGAGTTGCTGGCATGAGAAGTTTCCCTCCAGATATTTGCTGGATAATTATTTGAAATAACATTCATTTATAAATGCTGATAATTATTTGTGTGGATTAGCAGGAAGCTCTCCGTGTAGTTTAAAAGCAGGTTTTATTTTCAGTCAAATCTATCAATGAAATCTCCTCCAGGTCCTGGAATACAGATCAGGTTGCCAGGTTGGTAGGAAAGAAGCCCTCAGTCTACCTCTGGTGGCAATGAAAGGGAGGTGCAGTAAGCCGCCTGAAACTCAATAGCACCTGCAGCCTGATTGGCCTTTTAGTGTGGCGTGTTAAATGCATTAATCTACCCTGTGAAGAATCACATAGCTACATTTTATAGGATTAGAAGAGAGAGAAGAAACAGGAAATCCCACGACTTTAATATTGAAAAGAAACTATGTGCATTCAATCAAACTTGAAATGTAGAGAAGGATGTTGGCAACAATGGTAGTGTGTGAATGAGTGAATGAATGAATGAAAGGTGTGCTGCAGTAAAAACAGAAACGTAACATAACCAAATCTAGCAAAGACAAAAGAAGGACAACTGACAGTAACAGCAGCTGTACAACCAGTCAAACCAGAAACCATGTCAGTGTCTTTGTGTTCATGGGATCTGGTGATCAGTTATCAATAATCATGTTTATGAAAGAAACCACCTGTTAAAGGTTTCACTAACACTTTTATTCTCGTCATAGTCCCCATGTTATTACTTCTACCATAAACTAAAGTTAGAAAAGGACTTTTATAAAATGTGGCGACAGTCTTATGAGATGTGATTTATTGCAGATCCAGGGTCAGTTTTGGTTCCAATTCAACTTTGTACCATTTACTATCATGTCAAAATGATTGCATGGAGTTTTTTATTTTTTATTATTGATCATAAAAAGAGCTAAAAGATCCTAAAAATATGATCATTATCGTAAACAGCACTGTACTCTGTTTGAACAACGCGATACAAATGTTATTGTCACTTCCACCTCCATCTAATATTCAGACGAAACATTGTTCTCTACGTGAGGCTGGTGCTTTCTCCTTGTACTGTATTAGTATGTGTGAGTCTGAGCCCCGCTGTGTGAACACACCGCCCTCTGCTCTGGATGTAGTGAGTGCAGGTCGGTGCTGATCCATCTGTGGTTTGAAGACGTGAAGTTGTCCCGTTCTGTGTTGTGATTGGTGGATTGACTGACATGGCTGTCCTTAAAACAGGAAGTGTTGGCGTGGGGGTGGGGTTGATTGGTGTGAAAGCGTGATTGGATGATTGATTCCTAACAGATACGTTTTTCTTCTTCTTGAGGGTCACAGACGAACCTGAGAGAATCAGCAGATCTCCGGTCACAAGGTGAGAAAACATTCATATTGTTTCAACACTGACGACCAAAGTGCAACAGCAGAATAATCTTACAAGCAGCCACGCACTGAAAGATGCTAAAGTTCTTTGAGTTTGCTCCTTTTGTTTGCTACACAGTCCAAGCGTTTGACAGGTACTGTATATGTAACGTGTTAGCCAGTGAGCGTTGAGAGCTGCTTGGCTCCTCTTCAGTCTTTATGCTAAGCTAAGCTAACCGGCTCCAGCTACATATCTACTGTACAGACATGAGAGTGGTATCAATTAGCAAGAGAACAAATGCTAACAAATAACAAATACTTGCCAACATGTCAAACAAGTCCTGCCTGTGTGAAGGTAATGATCTGTCTTTAATCTGCTGTTCACAGAGAGCCACTTAGTTCACTGCAGCTGTAAATGTTGTAACTGAGACCTGATGCGTCTTTCTGATCAGACGTGTACATGGAGTCACTGTTGCATGTGAATCACCAGGATATTTTTATTTAGTGTTTGTTTTCTTTCTTGTGGTGAGGACACAAGGATTTAAATGTGCTCCTGCAGAGGATACACACTGTGGTCTATTATCTAAATGCATTCTCATTAAAACTGAAAAAATAAGACTTCTCTGTCCCAGATCTTGTAAAATGAACAACCAACAGCTGATTAACTTTAAGGACTTTGCTATAATAATTGCTGTAAACGGTCAAACAGATCTATTCTAGTGGTTTTGACTTCTTGTACTCATCTTCTTTCTACTGTGTTTCTTCAGGGTTGTCAGACTCAGTTTATCTGTATGCTACTAAAGGTGTTGTGTACTTCCTCTCAGCCTCAGCAGCTTCAGCCCAGTGTCAGTCTCAGGTTAAACTCAGCAGGTAAAGCAGCCGCGGGCTAACTTTAGCCAGCAGACTGTGGTGTGGCAGTAGATGCTAAGCACAGCTCCCTGTGGTAGATGAGCTGTGACCTTTTGGTAGAAAGAAAAGAGACATTATTATACTTTGTGTCTAATGACCCCCCTGATGTTTAGAGATCTTTGTGTGTTAGTTGTTATGTGTGATTCAAGAAAAATGACCACTTTAAACAGCACTTAGTATTTGATGAATGTATCTGTGTAGTATGTCGTATGTTATCAATCCCAGTTTGACTTAAATCCTTCCACATATCATTTGAGGTGGGTTAGATTTGCACATTTCTTGGGCATTTAGTATTTCCACTGTACAGTAAGAATAAAAGATGCATTTACTGTGTGTGACGCAGGTAGCAGCTGTATGTGTTACTGAAGGATCCAGTAATGTGTGATACTAATCTTCTTTCTTCTCCTCCCCCTTTCCCTAATCCCTCACACATTCACATTCATTCACTTCTCTCTTCACTCATAAACTCAAATACCCACATATTCATTCCCGTTCATCCTTAAATCTGTTTATCCATGCTCCCACATTTAAATCTCACACCTCTCCTCCTCCTCCTCCTCCCCCCGTTTGTTTTTCTATCCAAACCTTTACCCCCCCCCCCCCCCCTCCT
>JAVQJD010027197.1:0-21266 GCA_036023655.1 Nannoperca australis | reverse complement strand
TTTTTGAATATGAAGCCACAAGCTTGGCACACCTGTCTTTGGGCAGTTTAGCCCATTCCTCTTTGCAGCACCTCTCAAGCTCCATCAGGTTGGATGGAAGCGTCGGTGCACAGCCATTTTCAGATCTCTCCAGAGATGTTCAATCTGATTCAAGTCTGGGCTCTGGCTGGGCCTCTCAAGGAAATTCACAGAGTTGTCCTGAAGACACTCCTTTGATATCTTGGCTGTGTCACGATCCCTGATTTTTGGTTTCTGTTTCCTGTTTTATTTTGGTAATTCTTGTCTGTCTCCCTGTGCCTTCCTGTCTTTGTTTGTTTCCCTCCTTAGTTCGATTGCACTCACCTGTGTCTTGTTTCTCACCTTTGTCTCATCCCCTCGTGTTTTCTTCAAATGAATTGTTTTTTGTTACTGTTGCTGGAACTGTCTGCTTTTGGGTCCTTTTTCTGTTTCCTCATTGCTCACCATGACAGGCTGTGTGCTTAGGATCGGTGTCTGGCTGTAAGATGAAAGACCTCAGTCTGAGGTCAAGTGCGCTCTGGAGCAGGTCGTCATTCAGGATGTCTCTGTACATTGCTGCATCCATCTTTCCCTCTATCCTGACTAGTCTCTCAGTTCCTGCTGCTGAAAAACATCCACAGAGCATGATGCTGCCACCACCATGCTGCCACCACCATGCTTCACTGTAGGGAAGGTGTTGGCCTGGTGATGCCTGGTTTTCCTCCAAACATGATGCCTGGCATTCACACTAAAGAGTTCAATCTTTGTTTCATCAGACCAGAGAATTTTGTTTCTCATGGTCTGAGGGTCCTTCCGTTTATGGAAACTTCTCTGATTAGCTCTGCTTAATTTGGGTCATATGCAACAGCTGCCATGTGCTTTTTACTAAGGAGTGGCTTCCATCTGGCCACTCTACCATACGGGCCTGATTGGTGGATTGCTGCAGAGATGGTTGTCCTTCTGGAAGGTTCTCCTCTCTCCACAGAGGAAGGCTGTAGCTCTGACAGAGTGACCATCGGGTTCTTGGTCACCTCCCTGACCAGGGCCCTTCTCCCCCGATCGCTCAGTTTAGACAGCTGGCCAGCTCTAGGAAGAGTCTTGGTGGCTCCGAACTTCTTCCATTTACGGATGATGGAGGCCACTGTGCTCATTGGGACCTTCAAGGCAGCAGATATTTTTCTGTACCCTTCCCCAGATTTCTGCCTCAAGACAATCCTGTCTCAGATGTCTACAGACAATTCCTTTGACTTTATGCTTGGTTTGTGCTCTGACATGCACTTCTTTTTGTTGTTTAACGGCGGTTGGCATCCAGCTTAATGGTGCATTACTGCCACCTTCTGCTCCGTAGTGTGGAACAGACAATAGATTTACTACAACTATAATCTTTCAGAACCCCCCCAAAAAAATCCAAACAAACAAACAAAAAAAGACTATTTATGTAATACAATATAGATAACTAAAATAACTATTACCATTAATACCAATACCCCCACATACACACACCTAGTCCTCCTATACTCCCTTACTATACCTCCTTACTATATACTCCTGACTCCCTCAGTTTAGTCATCATCCTCTCTGTGCTCCCCATACCTCCTACAGTTCAGGACTACATGCTCTGCTGACTCCTCTTCCTGACACCCCTCACACAGTCCTGTTTGATGCTTCCCTACCATTTTCAATGTTTTATTTAACGCACAATGGCCCAGCCTTAACCTTGTCAACACTGTTTCCTCTCTTCTCTGTCCACCACCTACTCTAGCTCCTTTAAAACTCTTCTATATTTGATACAGATGTCTCCTTTCCCCTCTCTATCTCACCTTTTTTTGACCCTGATTGTTGATACTTTTGGCTTCTGCTTTATTGATTCTAATTTGCACTTCAACTTTTCCTTTCTGTAAAGCCCTCTTTGCCAATTCATCCACCCTCTCATTCTCTCTCACCCCTACATGTGCTGGAACCCACAGAAATTTTACCTGCCCTCCCTTTTCGCAATTCTTGTAATAAACTGAAGGACTTCATATAGAATATCTTGATGACTTTTTGAATGAAAAGACCTTAACTTGCTAGGACTGACGCAGAGTCTGAGCATATAACCACCCTACCTTGTCCAGCTGTTTCCACCCATCTCAGTGCAACCAATACTGCCAACATCTCCACTGTATATGCCCCCAGCTCATTGGATGTTCTCTTGTTGATTCCAATTCGTTTTGCTGGAATAGCCACCCCAAACCCGGTCACTCCAGTTTCGGGATTCTTAGTACCATCTGTATAAATCTGCGTAAACTCACCATATTCTTTCATTACATGGTACACAAATACACTTACCAAGTCACCATCACCTTTTCCTTTCCTTTTCAACTATAATAAATACCAATACCAGGCCAAACAAGCATTCATGGAACCACCACTGGATAAACTACTATCAGGCTTAGCTTCAGCTCAAACACTTCCAATTCTTTCGCAACAACATTCCCTACTCGACCAAAGCTCTCCCTCTTAACCCCCCTACTCTCCCAGCTCTCCTGCAACACTCCTTTTGGAGGGTGAAAGTCATTGTGCCCCTGCAAATTGACCCAGTAATTTGCCATCGGTTGCTTCCTCCTTCAGTCAATAGGCATTTCTTCCATTTCTACCTGTAATGCAGGTACTGGCGAAGTCTTCTAGGTACCTGTGAGGAAGCGTCTCATTCCTCACTGTGACTATGACCATTTTTGTGTGTATAAAGACAGATACACTGCATGTTGGACAATGTATAATGATAGAATTACCACTGTGTGTGAATTAACATGTTCAAGTTTATTATTATACAAGCAAACATACCAGTTAGCAGATTCTGGAGGGTAAGCCAACGTCTGGATCTGGCAGAGAAGGCTGTCAAGCTAAAAAGGGGAAAAAGGAAGCTTGACACACCTGAAGTCCTTTTAAATATAATACCAGGATATGATTGGCTAGCTCTAATAAGGGGGAGGGCCTTTCTTGGGTATAAAAAGGTGAAGGCAAGAACAGATCGGGGCAGAGTAGGTTGGAAGGAAGATAGTTGAAAGAGTTAAATTGAGATAGTTGAGAGAGAGAAGAAGATAGTGTTGTTTAGTTACTTAGGTACATAGAGTGGAGTATAGCTGGAAAGCTGGGAGTAGGGTTTTTTTGTTTTCATTTATTACATCCCTGAAATACGGCTGAGGTCTTTATGACTATTTTGTTTTGTTATTCTGTTTTGGAAACCATTTTGTCTACTGGACTGACAATAAAAGTCTACAGTTTTTGTTCATCATACAACTGCCTCCCTGGTGCTAATTGGTCTACACCACATCTCCGTCCACCTCCACAGCCATCCTACAACAGCCCCACAGCACACTCTCAAAGCCTGTGCTTCAATAACGTCCAGCCTTCTGAAGAGAGACCTGGCTGCCGACCCATACACTATACATCCATAATCCAGCACCGATCTTATCAAAGCCGCATATAATCTTTTCAATGCCGCGCAACTTGCTCCCCAATCCCTGCCAGTCAAACATCAACAACAAACATCAACATTTATTACTTTCTTGCATTTCCCTTAGGTTTTCCTAATATGATCTGTCCATGTTAACCGTGAATTGAAATTAACTCCTAAAAATGTAAAAATGTTTGAGTTTTTTCTATTGAAAACCTAAACCCCCACTTAACTACCTCGTCGATTGCTGCATGCACTTTCCTAATTACATGACCCAAATTCCTTCCTCTTTTCCATAAGGCCCCATCATCTGCAAACATTGACCTTCCTATATCTACTGGTACCTCTGAAAAAATGTAATTGATCATAATGGTGAAAAGTAGGGGACTTATCACACTGCCTTGAGGCATGCCATTTCCAACTGTTTTGACAATTCTGACCCTATCTGTACTTGAATTTTCCTCCCAGCTAGAAAATCTTTTATCCAGTTAAAAACTCTCCCACCAACACCCATCCTATTCAACTTAATTAGCAACCCGTCCTTCCACATCATATCATAGGCTTTCTCTATGTCAAAAAACACTGCAAGTAGTGACTCTTTACATGCCTGGGCCTTCCTAATTTCGGTCTTGAGTCTTAACATTGAATCCATGGTGCCCCTTCCTTTTCTACTGACTTGAGGCTGTAATCGCAGCCAAAGGTGCATCAACAAAAGTATTGAGCAAAGGCTGTGAATACTTATGTACATATGATTTCTTAGTTGTTTTTTTATAAATTTGCAACAGTGCAAAAAAAAAAAACAATGTCATTATGGGGTATTGTGTATAGAATTTTTGAGGACAAAAATGAATTTATTCCATTTTGGAATAAAGCTGTAACATAACAAAATGTGGAAAAAGTGAAGTGCTGTGAATACTTTCTGGATGCACTGTAAAAACACTTCCCACATGATGATTATGATGTTGCAAGTGATGAATCATTAGTATGAGCTTATATACAGAAAGAATATGACATTTACATTATTTATTATTACAAACTCTTAATTTACTATCATAAATAACAGAAAAGCATGCGAAGATAGAAAAACTGATGGAACTCTTCACTTTAAAAAATGTTTTTATTACCTACTACGTAGCTGTTGCTTGCCATGTCCTAAGAATTTCATTGCTCAGGATGACCTATGTTGTACTGTGCATTTGACAAATAAAACTTTGACTTTGGAACCAGCAAAATGGCTGAAATAATTAATTGATTATTAAAGTAGTTGTCAATTCATTTTCTTTCCGTTGACTCATCAATTACTCAACAAATTGTTGTAGTTCTAAATGAAACTCATGATCTGAACATAATGAAAAAACTAAAAAACTTAACTAAAGGTCATCTTAACCCTTTATAGGGCACTCATTGAAATACTCATTTTTATTCAATACTCATTGAAATACTTTGAAATTCAAAAAATCAACTTTAGGCTGTTATTGGTGAGCATAACAATACTTTATTTCTTTTGTAACATTTTTCAAAATTTAAAATGTTCCTGTATGGCGTGATATCTAACGTGCAGAAATTACCAAAAGTAGTTACTTGCCCGATAAAGGGTTAACAGTTTATTTTACTGAGATCTTATGATCTTCCTTAGAGGATGAAGTTTGCGTTTCATGGAGATAAACTCCTTGGCTGATAGAGTTTACTGAGTTTGACATGTGGTTGAAAGCTCTGGAAAAAGCTAGCTTTAGGTTAAGAACAAACATTTTTTATGTGTTAACAGATAGGAACGGGAACATTTGTACTACAGCAAATAACCTATAGATTATCTAATCATGGTTTATGGCAAAATTGATTTCAACACTGTAAGGCATACGTAAACTCTTCATGTGATAAATTACATGTGGCAGAACCTAATTTGGTTCACATATATGAAAACCGTTCCTTTCAAGAGCAACTGTCACCACCGTGTGTTGTGCACTGCTGTGGCATAACCACATGGTGCATGCTTGTTATCCCCTCAACAAGAGGCACCTTGTGCTCTTGGCTTCATGGAAACTTCTCTGATTAGCAATAGAGCCCTTTCTGGCGTGCTCTGCTTAATTTGGGTCATATGCAAACCTTCAGTTCCCAGTCAATCTACAATCAGAACAAAGAGCTTGTGTAGGCTACCTGAGGGGCTGATTTTTATTCTGTGTATTTTTCCAATAATTTGGAACACAAGCTAAACTAATCTTTATAAGTAATTATTGCATATGTGAGCAGTTCTTTTCTTCTCTTTCCTTCTTTGTTGCTTTTTTGTAACCTCATTGCTTTTGTTTTCACTGGGTTTGACAGTGTTGTATCCATGTTATGTTTATATAGCATCCATCCAGACATACTAAAAATCTTAACCTTAACCCTTTCTTTTCTTAGACATCTTCTCCTTCAAGTCTTTCCTGGCAATTCTGCAAGACAATATTGTCTGGGGCATCTCACTCACAAACACACCGGATTTAACATCTGACTTTAATAAACCCCTCCTTATTTCAGCAGGTATGAGTCCTCAAGATGTTAAAGATTAACATGCTGTGTTTTCCTCCCTGCTCATTTCCAGATATGTGTTTCTGATGGGGCTCCAGGACCGCAACGAGAAGCTGTTCTATCGGGTGCTAACGTCGGACATTGAAAGGTTTATGCCCATCATTTACACCCCCACTGTGGGCCTGGCCTGCCAGCAATATGGCCTGATATTTAGAAGACCAAGGTGAGACACACTCACAACACTGAACTATCTTAAAATATAAAAACAGTATTTTTCTAAGTTGCAGTTTAAAAAATAAACCCAATTTGCAATAAGATTTGTTTCAGCTTATTTCCCACTCCTGTGAGGATAATTGAAAGTGTGTAAAAAGGAACATGTTTTTTCTCTCTGTTCCCACCCAGCCAATCTTCCACCACTCAATATTAAGTGTTTTATGGTATTGGCTCTGTTATTGTTTTTGTTGTGGCACTTGATATAGGCCAGCATATTCTTCTACTGCTGGCTGTGTGGTACTAATATTCCACTGCTTCAGGCTGCCTTTTCTCACTTCTTCAAGCATATCTTCAGTTTCAGGCAAACCACTGTAAGCTATTGCAATCAGCTCAGGGTTCACCTTGAGTGGATCTGGCTCTGCTCCTAGCAGACAGTTCATTGGTTTCCTCTCCTCGTCTACTGTAAACTAACTTTCACTCCCTGTCTCTCTCTCTCACTCACACACACACACTCACACCTTGCTGCTAGTATCTGTTTTCTCTCAAATGGGTTTATAAGGTCCAAGTCTCTCATTATCTCATAGCAACACTCCCTAAGCAGTTACTACTATATTGAGTTGACAGTGCTTTCATCCTCAGTGCTGCATTCAGGACCACACTCTGTTTTACTTGGCCCTGCCTCCAATCCACATTCAACCTTACTCAGGTGGTTACTAGTCTCGGGTTTGTTTTTACTCTAAGACTGATAGGGGAAAGACCACCCTAGTCAACTGTCCTTCACAGGCTCTTAAGCTCACTTACTGCTGTTAGCTATAATGGTCACTGACTCTGTTAAGGATTTGAAAGGATACATATAAGTCAAAAAGCTATTGTTGGTAGACAGCAGGCATTTCACCAAAGGTGGTGGCAATTATCTGACATTTTAACAAATTTTAACAATGAGCATGGCTTAGCAGGACAAAGACACACTCAAAAGCACAGGTAACTACTTTGGAATAGTATCAGATATTTCAGTCCCAGTATTTTCCCCTAGCATGTATTTACTCTTCAGAAATGGTAGAATTTTCCAAACACTTTATTGATTTAACGATGGTTTCATTTATATTACCATCATGAATGTTTTTGATTAGTTGTGAAACCCTAGTTTTCCTAATTTTATCCAAGCAGTTTTGTTATAAACGTGTACCTTGAGAACATTTTAAATACTTGGAAACCCAAATTCTCTCATGCACATAACGTTGTTAACCAACAGCTCCCTGTTTCCCCATTCCTTCAGAACTATGTGGAAAATATTCCTAGCATTCTTCCCTTCCTCTCACACTGAGCTGGCTGGAGGAGTCATTTAATACACTCCCTCAATCTCACAGCAGAGTGGGCCTGGACCTGCTGTCACAGCCTCCTTGGTTGGGAGTGTGCCTCTAGGAAACGCATATCATGAGATCAGTTATCAGAATACACGAGGGACAAAACCCGCTGTCTCTGACAGATTTCGGTTTCCAGCCAGGCTGTTTCTCTCTACTAACCATGCCTGGGAAAAGGGAACAAGGTGAGACTATGATACATGCAAGTCTACATTTATTTCATCTGCATACAGTGAAATATCTCAGCACCCACTGGATGGATTGGCACAACATTGTGTATACATATTCATGGTTCCCAAGATACACTATTATTTCAATGTAAACATGATACAAGCATATTAGTAGTTAGCTAACCACTGTGCCCAAGTACACCCTCACAGAGCTGCTAGCATGGCTGTAGACTCTTAGTCTTGTTTGATTTGCTCTTGATTGAGCAGCTCCTGTCTCCAATCTCTGGGTGTGTTTCTATCTAAATGTAATGCCCAGGTCTGTTTACTCAGCCTCATCCTCTAAAAAGGCCTGTAGTGGAGTACTGATGCCACTGCGCATGTGTATGTGTGCATGTGTGTCTTCCAGTTGGACCACCATAGCTGCGGATTAGCTCTTTAATCACTGGCTCTCAGGTATAAAGACTTTCTGTGTGGAAGCAGCAGCCTCTCCTTGTCTTGCCTGACTTTACCCACTAATCTGCCTCATGAAGACTAAACACCAGGCTCTGTACCAGAGGCCAAAGGGCAAGCGCCATTAAGTGTCAAAACACGGCTGATTCACTGATCTTTAGATGTGGCAGAGGCAGGAAGGAGAGCTGGAAAAAGGAACACATTCACATCATCAGAAGATTAGTGGACATGCTTACTTTTATTGGTTCATAAACTCATGAGCAGACACAGTGTTAAGCAGAGAAAGTTGGTCTGTCTTCATTACACAAAGTTTGTTTCTGTTTTCACCATAAATGTGGGTTGTGTACTTTGTTTGACAGCTGAAAGTACTCAGTTGTGATAAATGATAATGTTTTATAGCAGAAAAATGATCCTAAGTATTGCATGAAACTAATTGGGTTTACTTCAATAATTTCCAGTGTCACCGTACCTTCTGTGGCGCACTGTTATTGAGTGTCTAAATAAACTTGCACTAGGCCCTTTTAAAGTAAGAGTCTGAGTAAGTGACATGAACCAATCTGTCTTGCTGATGGAGATAGATTATCATTGGTAGTCCATTAATGGAATCCTGGTTAAGGGTCAAGAGTCAGCAACTCTGCTACTACAGCTGTCTGCCAGGAGCTGGAAAGTAAGACACAGGCATTCTTAATCTCCCGGGAGATAGGGTAGGGTAAAGACCAGATGTTTTTTTTCCCCTGCCTTTTCAGCTGTATAAAGGCCACGGGTCCTGCTGCCTGTATAACTGAAGATAAATTGTATCTATCACTGCTAATGTGATGTTGTAAATGGGCTGTAACTGAGCTTTGCACAGCCAATCAAAATTTCACAAGCTACATTTTATTTTTGACCCGACATCACACTTTTTCCTAGATCCCCAATACTGTAACCCCAACACTACTTAAAGTATACATTTGGCGATATCCTATATTTTTGTTGCTGTCAACAAATCCTAAGACCAAAATCAACATTGTGTTAGTCCATCTCGTGATACTTCCCCAGCCTGTCTGTGTGTACAATACAGTATAATACAGTATATATGTAGCGAACAGAAACAGCTGACAGCTGACTTTGTGTTGTAGTGAGTTTTAATCTAGTCAGGAAAGTATCTTAACCCTATTGAGTGCTCAAAGGTGGTGGTAATAAAGGAGGGGCAAGTAATGTTCTTTGACTTTCCCAACCCAGATTTATCCTGCTGGTCACTGAGTATTTACAGCAGCGGGATGGTGTATGTTGAATAGACCCAAAATAAATGTAATTTAATTTAAATATAATTTAATGAAGGAACCTGTCACCCAGTGCAACAGTGTGGCTCAGATGTGTTTTTAATGAACAACAATGAAGCTTTATAGCACAGAGGAACAGGGTGCAGTATATCAGGCGTTTGATACTTTACATAGATACTTGTTGGTAGGATCTATTCAAAGTTGGTTAAGGCATTTCATGGGATTTGTTGATAATAAATGTAAATATACAGTAAAAGTTTGGACACACTTTCCCATTCAAGTGAATTTATTGATATTTTATTAAATACCAATAAAGCAGAATATTGCTAGCCTTATTCTCTAAACTGAGAATTGTAGATCTGAAATTACTGATATTAGGCCTGATATTGTTTTTGGCTACAAAATGACCACAATGTTATCAATATTAGCCTGTATCACCATAATTATATTTGTACTTGTAGTGTATGTTTCAGGGCATAATATACGGTATCTGTGTGAGGATAATAGAGTATGAAAACCATCTCAGAAGGAAAGTGCTAATTGATTCATTATCAACTACATAAAAGATGCACTGTAATATAACCCGGATACAGCCATGATTAGATCTTTTGATTAAACCAGAGGGTGAGCTGCAGGAGGTTATCAAGGCCTAATGAAAGGCATCAACTGAAGCTGCCTCGACCACCTCTGGAGTGGCACATGCTGGATGATGAAGTGTTCCAGTCTTGCAGATTAGGGGCTTTAGAGCTGTGATCTCACCCTGTTCATGGCCCACACACAGTGTTAAACTACAAGTGTGTGAGAGAAACTATTTTATTTGGATTGATGAGAACCCAGAGCAAGTAGAAAATAGCCTGGTCTTCTGGATCATTAATCCAGACATGATAATTGAACCACGATGACCTGCTTAAAAACCATGAATGAGAAACTTATTCCACATAACTTGTCCAGAGATTTTGATTATGACTGATTGCATGACTTCTGCTGGTGTATTTGTTTACCGCATTTTTACTCTTTGGTAGACCATAAAAGAAGAATATGCCTGTGTTGTACTAGAGAAGCAGTGGAGAAGTGGGGAGGTGAAAAAGGGTTTGGAATTGCAGTGACTTCATGAGGAACGTGGCAGACATTTGCGATTAATTGCACCCTGGACTTTGAGGACCTTGTATAACAATAAAGAGCTCATGTTCGAGGAAGCTATAGAGCCAGTGAAAGCAAAGACGGTTTAGGGCACAGTAGACTGTAACTCCAGTTTTCCTGCAGTATCCTATAGTATAATGAATGAATGTATCAACTAATACCCAAGATAAATTCACAGCAGTGTTGCTGTTCACTGTGTAAACATGGAAAGTAATCAAACTAAATATATGTTTTGAAAACTGTCTACTCGACTAAGACTACCTGGCTGAATTGTGTATGACCTACAGTACCAGAGACCATTGCTAATTCAAACTGCCATAACTTTCCATGACTTAGAGTGGTGTAGCATCGCTGGAGAGCAAGGTGGTTGGATTTGGCTCTTTAGTAGAACATCCAGTTTGTTCCATTGTGTCTCTAAGAAACAACCATGAAATCATTGCAAACATATTCATTTAGGTTTTTGGTTGGGCTAATGGCAGTCGGCCTAAAAGCCTGCCTGGCAGCCTCTGTCACCTCTGGGATGTTTGGCTGGAGTCAGACTCTGGTTGGACAGGATCCACGTTAGGGTCCGCTGTGGATGTCTGGTCCAGGCTTCATTAAATGACCTGCTGTCAATCAAGTTTAGATTTAAAATTTGGGCGACTGCTAAAAACAACATCACATTAATCCGAATAATGCAAGACATGGAACAGTAAAAAAAGCACAAACGGGTAGCTGCAGTGTATTTTGTAAATGCAGAGTTTTATCAAAGCAGCACAAAGCAAATTGGCATCATCATCATTATCATAATTTCATGTACATGTTTCAGAGTGCGGCAGTCCAACTGAAATTAAACAGCAGATTTGCAGATAGAGGCCTGCTACAAGAGAACAGAAATTGACAACAACCCACTTAGCTTCCCTGCTAATGTATTTAGATGCTGGTGTAGTTTTTACTTACTTCTTACTTAACCATAAAACACAGGCTGCTCATGGCATTCAGCTTACAAGACTTTTGACGGACCGCTACAACATGCCATGTTTGTGTGTATATTCATGAGGGTATAATATAATGTGTTGGAGGGAGGTTGCTTTGCTAAAGATCTTAAGTTTGTTTTTCCCATTATCATCTTTTCTACATTAACAGATTTTCAATTTGTCACAACATAAAGAGGTGATAGAGAACTAATAAATATAGCATTTTGGTTTAAACAAGAGACATGTTGTTAATAAAGGTCTTGCCTCATGCTCTTCACTGTTTATCTTCTTATAGTTAGAGCAGATATGCTAGCAAGGCTATCAAAAATGAGCCACATGAGATGAAATGAATAGGAATATTTATAATATTCCCCAAATACCTTATTTTCTTCCTTTAACTAATGCAATTAGTTTGATTTTACTGGAGCTGCTGAATGATGCATTAATACAAGCCTCTCCATCCACACCCATGACAACACACAGTGTCCACTGGTCACATTTTTGTGCGCAGTAGTAATATTTCACCTGCCCACACTGAAAAATACAACTTGATGATCGTCCTATGAAGCTTATATGATACTCTGTCTGAATCACATTCGGCCTGGTTTGCAGTTTTCAAAAAAACCTTAAGGTATCTCAACAGCACACAGCAGAAAATTTGATCAGCATATGTAACACAAGTTAACAACAACTGTAGATCCTCTTTTAATGGCTTTTATATGAATTTCACCGTGCATTAGAAATAAGTGGAAAAAATAAATAACCAAAACTTCTTATACAGTAATAAATTGAGATTGTCATCTCCCTGCCTTGAGAACCTGTGGTACAACTATAAAACCTAGAAGTGAGAGAGGTTGGTGAGTTAAATATGATGCCTTATGGAATAACCCTATGTTTTCACATGTTGGTCGCTTCCACCACTTTGTACTTATGCGCTCTGTGTTTTAATGATGTTATCTTTTCTCCACAATCACTGCGGCAGGGGCAGTATGAATCGACAAGGAGACTGCAAATTTAGATGAAACTATGTAATTTCTTTATTACATCTGTCAAGGCTGAAATGTGTGTGTATTACTTGGGTGTTAGTGCTAGTGAAGGAGGGTTGCCAGCGCCTCAGCATAGTTGTTTCATGCTGCTGCACTCATTCCTGTGTGACTTGTAGCAGCCAGATGGGTATGTGTGATGTAATACAGTGCATGTATGTCATGCACATGTATGTATGCAGGGAGAGTCACACATACTGCCAGAGGTGGGATCTTGACAACATGTGGACAGATTTGACATGCCTTCCATTAGACTCTGCTACACACAGACACACAGTGAGAAGTGAGGAAAGCAGTGATGCAACCATAAATGTGGATGAACTGCTTTCCTGCCACAACAGTTCCAAAGTTCCCAGCTCTCCATATGTGAAAAACAACTGAGGGATTCCCTCACACCCAGGATTTTTATCACAAGAATATTTAGCAAGAAAGATGAAGATAGGACATAAAGTTTACATTTATGTGTCAAATGTGGACAGATCAGTATCACATCCCAGATCTTCTGAATTTTACACATACAAACCACTACCAGCATGCATGGAAAAGTACCTTAATAGTTTGTTGAATCCAGCTTAGTTTCCCCCTGGACTGAATGGAAACTCCAAAGCAAAATTTCCCAGAGTCACAGTCCAACCTTTTTGGCACGTTGTAATCTACTATTTCTGGTGTTCTCTTTCGCCTAATGGAATGATGCAAAAATGACCAAAAATGCAACACCAACTGGACTGAACTTGGGCCGTGTGGATTAGTGAAGATGATGGAGCTTGACAGTTTGTGGTCACTGAGCCCAACTGATTCATCTGACTTACTATAGTGCTTGTTTTTCCAGGTGTGGCACTGAATGCTTCAGTTCCAGATGAAATTTAGTTTTTTTCCTTTGCAACCAAAAATGACCATGAGCGTGAGGGGAGTTTTCACACATCAACTTAAGGAGTATATAATGTACTCTGATCAAGTGGTACATGAAAATATAGTTAGCTAGGAAAATGGATACTACTCTCATGTCTGTACAACCATATTGCGTAACATGTACCCTGAAAGCTGGGGGAAACAGCTAGTCTGGCTCTGTCCACAGTTAGCTAAATCTGCCAAGCAGAACCTTAAAAGCTCTAATTAACACAAATAGAAATGGAAACATTTCTGTGACTTGCTGTTTCCCTGTGCTTCCACTCTGTATGTTAAGCTAAGCTAAGCTAATCACCTCCTGGCTCCAGCTCAATACTTATAGACATGAGAGTGGTATTGATCTTTGTTGTCATGTCTTTTAACCATGACAACTGAGGTCCCCTTACCTTTAACATATAATATTTCTAAATGCCAAATCCTGATCTTGGATTAACCATAACCAAGTTGTTTTTTTGCCTAAATCTTTTATACACCTATTACACCTACATATACCTATGTACCTATTACATTTCAAAAGTAACCTTCCCAACTCTGTATATAAGTTATATATACATTTTTAAAGGGAATTCACAAACTATGTATTCAGTTTTTTAGTTTGGTGGACTTACCACACATAAATCCCCATCCATTTGCACCACTTTCATATCTGTACTTTGATAAGACCATACTTCTGAGGCGTACAAGTATCTGACACTAATATTTCTTAATGGCTCTGCTTTGTTTCATCAGTTTACAACTTCCCTCTGCTTAATGAATGTGGTAAGAACGTGCTCAAAGCTAATATCTCTTTGTTTTGACAGCTCCATCAGCTTTCAGCTCAGCTTTGGCTGTGAACACTTGTAGTCCTGTCATGCATTTGGCCCGAGGTTAGAAACTGAAAACTTGATTATATCTATCTGCACTCATGAGCTGTGTGGGTTGTGGAACCAATCAACAGGCTTCCAAACTCTAAACATTTTCTACAAATATAATTTCATTTCAATCAGTTTCCAAAAGAACAAAATCAGAGATAAAAAACAGATCATTCAGTGACTGATTTTGGACTAACACCTTCAATACACTTTCATACTTGTACTCATTTCAAAGGAAAAAAGAATACAAATGCAGTATAATGAACAATATAGATATTATGCTATATAAACTATTAAGATCATAGGCTATTAATTCAACCAGTGGAATAATGCATATTATTGACTTGCATAATAGGACAGTACACCAACATCAGTTAGTTTAATGTTTAGTTCGATTTTTTTTAATCATAGCATAAAGAAGTGAAAACGTTGTTAGTTTGTTCTTTAACATGTGCATGATAGACTCAAACCTTTTTAGTCTGAATAGTTAAAGTTACAGAATATTACTTGCTAATCCATTAATATTTCTATAGTCTTGAAAAAGATTTAATAAATCATTATAAGTAATCAAATACCACTGCTTATTTGGCATGAGTTAAGAAGTTAAGTTAAGATGTGCATATTTTTCAGTGTTTCATACATTAATGCTACATATTTTATTCCATCTGCAAACTGATAATGCCTGTTTGAATAATAAAAGAACAACACTGGTCTTCCAGTGTTATGTTGAGCATTTTTTGGCAGAGCACACTGGATTTTAAGGCATATCTCTGAAACCATCCTTCTGTTCTATAGCATTCATGTATATATACACATGAATATATATATATATTAAAAGATAATAGTTTTTTGCCATTTTTCACCTTTATAAAAAAGCTCGAGTGAAGAGGTAGACAGGAAACAGGGTATAGAGAGGGAAGTATGACATGCAACAAAGGTCACCACCAAGGTGCTCTACATTCATATTCTTTATTACAAGGTACTGTCTGAGGTCAGATTCTGAACTTTTATGTGTAAAAAGTTTATGTTATGTAGAATGGGAATGAAAAGAGATTCTGGATGTACGTATTAGCTCTAAATTCCACGTGGAGTATGAAGGGTTTCTCACTTTACAGGAGGCATGAGCATTATTAACCACAATAGTACTTTGGGTTAATTGACCTTCTGGTTAGTGTGGATTATCTCACTGTGAGATGACTGCTGTTGGTGGTCTCTGTCTGACCCCTGACCCCTCTACAGCAAAGGGATTTGGCCCCAGGTGACTTTCCTTTTTGACTCTTCAATCGTATTTCATTACGTAAGACTCGACCTCTCCCCCTTAGCACCCTGAACATCCACTTTGATTTAGGCCTCACCATTACATCACTGAAAGCTACAGCTCCAGTTTCCTTGTTAGAGAGCTGAAAAACCTACAAGGCAGTTACACGTTAACAAGGGCACACATTCTTCTTGTATGACGGATTATAGAATTACTGAAACACTTTTATTGAAATAAATAGACTATAAATACAAATAAAATGTAGAATTAATTTAACCTTAACCTGAAGTAGTCAAAACACCAAACTCAGCACAGCAGAGAATTGGGAATGGTTCTTTTTTCAAATGGAATAACATGGTTCACCTTCTCTTGGTTTGGGCGTACAGTCATTTATTTCATGTATCTTAAATCACGTCAGAAATTTTAAGAAACAGTACAAATATCCCATGACTAATTCATATTCAAACAGATTTTATTGATGAAACAACCACATTGTTTTAGCAAGGGCCTCAAAACAACATTCAAGTGACAAAGCCTTCTAGTGCATGTACGATTTTTGTTGGTTCAGGTTCTGCAAAACAAGACATTTATCCAGGTTAATGGATTACTTGAGTATTCCAGATCATTACAAAACATTTATACACATGTGAATTGTGAATCGGAGATCATTTTGCAACCTCGCAACCTTACATGTATTGTAAAATTTGATTGGTTTTAGCCTCTCAGGCTCTCTCCTCAGCTACGAGCCATGAAGGATTGGAAACTTTAACAATTTCTCAATCTGTTTTATAGTGGACACTAGACACTTGCCTGCCACCACCCCAGACATGCCTAAAATTGAATACACATTCTTCTGTGAATGTCAAAGAGAATACAATGGGCCATAAATCATTGTCATCTATATAGTTCTCAATGATTTTACAATATTCTCTTAACCTGTCTCCTATCTTTTATGTGTGTTTTCCATGAAATTGTGACCTATTTGAATTTTAGGAGATATAAAGTGTTGTTGTATATGCATTGTGCGATCCGGTCCTAAACACTGTTGCTAACACAAAGCAGCATTTGCAAATAAGCATGCTAAAACTGCTTCTCCCACAGTTGCTGTCCAAGGCAAAATCAATTGCTTTTGAATGTGACTTTGCAACCCACACGAAACCTCATTGGCATGCATAAAATGTCAGGATGTGTGTGAAAAGGCGAATGAATGGAAAAGCTGGCTGCAGAGGGCTGAATCTCCTCTAATCGCCAGCTGGGTTCATCAGGTCTATGCCTCTGATTCCTTTAACAGGTACTTTGGCTGGAACAGGCCTTTCCCTGCTGTTTCTTGCCCCTATAGTTATGTAAGGCTGGCTGAGAGAGAAGCTGGACATCCACAGCAGTTGTCTGGACACTTGATTGCCTCTCCTTCACCCGGACAGCTACAGTAGACTCTGCTCTGGAACCCCAGAATCTCACACTGTCTGGTTGCTATTTTCAGCACCTGCAGGTTGGCATGTGTCATAGATTCCGTGTCTTTTTATGTTTTGCCTCAGCATGTTTCCCGAAGTGATGAAAGGCTGATCAGATTGGCTAAACTGTGTTAATTTTGGCCTCAGATTCTCTAGAGTTTCCCTTCTCCTCCAAGTCTGGAAAAGCTTCATGAAGGAAGATGAATTGTTGCATGAAGGCCTGGGCTGATTTTAGTGGGCTGCAGCGGAATGACGTGGGGGTGGGTTATGGTTTTCTAAGGCCAGAAACTGGAACTGGTTCTTGCTTGTGTAAAAAGAGAGGCTGATTCAGACAACTTGTAATGTAATGGAATCCTGTCAAAGTCTAAGCGTGCCACGGAGGGTGGGAGGCAAAAGACGAAGAAGAAGAGTGCATTGTCTTTGGGGATTAATATGGGAGAGAGGAGGGTGTGAAGGGAAAGGAAAGAGAAGGCACTGAAAAGAGAATTCCTGGCCGTCACGTTTCATTTCCAAGTGATGAGAGCTGTGTTAAACAAAAATTACTGGGTACAGTTACATCTTGCTGCTAAGATAAATTCCTAGAAGAAATACACAAAAAATACATCTCTCAGACATCCTGCCAAAGTGTGTCTTTCTGATGGAACAAACACAAGGATCTGAAGGCTTACATGTGCTTGGACAGAGATGGAGAGAGGATTTATGGGCTGGATAATTGTTTTTGCTAAATGATTCACCCACTGCCCGGATCCCTTTGTCGTTTCTACTTTCTTTTTTGTGTTTACAGAGAACCTTTTCCTTTTCCCAGATGTCTGTTGCATATTTAGTTTCTTTGGCGATCATCTTTTCCATTGCAATTAGTTATTTTTAAAATGGGCAGAGCTTGCATCAGCTCAGACTGCGGCATGAACATGGTTATTGATTGGCATTGCCAGACCCCCTGTTCTCACCGAGTTTTCTTCTTCTCCTCTGTTGGTTTAGTCAGTTTTTTGGCTGCTTCATTTGCTGCAGCATGAGTGTTTTACTTGTGAAGCCAACAGCTTCACTCCTTTGGCTTCACTTAATTGACATTGGAAATGATCAGTATGAACAAAACCAAGGGTGCAAGTAATAAAACTGACTTGCTCTCCTGTTATATAGATACTTATAGGTAACTCAGTTTGTGCATAAAATAAAAGTCTTCTCTTTCCATGGAAAGCCATTAACTTATTAAATACCACTCAGGAAAGGAAGCAAGAAAGTTGAAACCAGCGGTCTCATTGCTTAAATATTGTGCTGTCAGTCCTTTTCTACAGTTTGTGGTTAGATACCACATCCAGTCATAGAAATTACTCTGTCTCCTTATGAGTGTACTGTATGTCTGCTTGCATGTGTTGGTGTGCTGGGCTGTCTTTTTTGATACTGTGCTGGTCCTCATACTCTACTCACCTTATATGATGACACGTGTGTTAAACCCAGATCAGTGTCTTTCCATCTTTATTGAAAAATTGGACATGTTCAGTACAAATGAAAACATGGAGTACTCATATGATGTGATAAAATGTTTGGATCGACTTGACAGAAATGTAACCAAGACTCCACTGTTGCCAGTAACAAGATGATGTCACAAATCCCTTCATGAACTGTTTGTCTCTGCTTTGGCTGCTGGGAAACTGAGGTGTAATGAAAGTGCTGATGATTGTTCTGCATGGTATTAATTGTTGTAATATAACGGAATTTCAGGAGCAGGACCACACCCTGAATACGTAACCACAACACTACACCCTCCCACATAAATACCTTCCTTAACCATCACCTCATTTCGCTCCCGCTCACTGCGCCAGACGCACTCGGTACGCACCACGAGCAACTTTACGTAGCGTATCGAACCACTCACCTGATTGACATCATGGAATTCGTTTCCTTCTCCCCATCGGACGACGTTCTGTTCCACGCTC
The DNA here is from genome assembly GCA_036023655.1 of Nannoperca australis. Taxonomy (NCBI): domain Eukaryota; kingdom Metazoa; phylum Chordata; class Actinopteri; order Centrarchiformes; family Percichthyidae; genus Nannoperca; species Nannoperca australis. The sequence continues at coordinate 2,333 of JAVQJD010027197.1, read as the reverse complement.
TAAGTTTCTATCGATCCACGCTAGCAGCCGGACAAAAAGCAGACACTTCTCCAATGCATCAGTGCCCGAGACCCCGCTTTCCATAAGCGTAAAAGCGTACCCCGCTTTCCATAAGCGTAAAAGCTGTCCAGGAAGCGGGCGAGTTCAGAAAGGTTGTACACTGTCTCTTCCTGGGCCCATATCCCGCTCGGTTCATCTCTTCTCGACGTGACAGTCCACTACAACCCATCCTCGCCTCCCAGCCCAGCATCCTCATCAGAGAACAGGGACTGCAAGGGCAGTATATCGCCGCCGCCACGATACCCCGACTCCTTCACCCACGAGGACAACGCCGGCCTCTCGTCCCGTACCCGGTTACATCGCCACCACGCTCTAACGAGGCCCCCGCCGTCCAGCCTTTTTCAACAAACTCTGACTGGTTAGTGGACACTCGTCAATTAACTTTCAATTACAGAAGGGACAATACCGTGAAACTTTTCAACACTCAAGTTAGCTGTCATGCTGCTCTGTTTACACCAGTGTGCTTCCGGGTGACACCACCACGCACACCCGCGACAAACGCTGTGACGTCAGTGCCGCCGTTAAAGGGCCAGTTCAGTCACGTCCTCCAGCCCGAAAGCAGCAGGACAAACAGCATCAGAAGGGAAGACAGAGATATTCAGCCAGAGCAAAAAACATCAGGGCTTCAGCAACTTCCATCCACCCTCACGTAACACCATTTCCTTTTGCAAATGGATCACCCAGCTCTGAAATTCCAGGCCACTCCTTCTCCCACCGCTATCTTCAAAACCAGCACCAGCAACCACGCCGGCCAGCCTCAATTTCGGCACTGGGATGCCTTTGCCCCCGATGGCTCACACTCAACCTCAGCAGCTGGCTTCAGACAGTAGCTATGGTACTGGTATGCCAGCACCCCCAGCCCTCCAACTCCAGCAACCACCACAGCTTGCTCCAGTCGAGGTCAGCGGAACCAGAATGCCAGAACCCCAGCTATCCACCTCCAGCAACTACAGCAGCAGCAGGTGACCAAGAACCCGATGGTCACTCTGTCAGAGCTACAGCATTCCTCTGTGGGGAGAGGAGAACCTTCCAGAAGGACAACCATCTCTGCAGCAATCCACCAATCAGGCCTGTATGGTAGAGTGGCCAGATCGGAAGCCACTCCTTAATAAAAAGCACATGGCAGCCCGCCTGGAGTTTCCCAAAACTCTTTGGTGTGAATGCCAGGCGTCATGTTTCTAGTTGCTGGAGGTGGATAGCTGGGGTTCTGGCATTCTGGTTCTGCTGACCCCAACTGGAGCAAGCTGTGGTGGTTGCTGGAGTTGGAGGGCTGGGGGTGCTGGCATACCAGTACCATAGCTACTGTCTGAAGCCAGCTGCTGTGGTTGAGTGTGAGCAAAGGCAAAGTCCAGGGCAAAGGCACCCCAGTGCCGAATTCCCCAATTGAGGCTGGCCGGCGTGGTTGCTGGTGCTGGTTTTAAAGATAGCGGTGGTCCGAACTTCTTCCATTTACGGATGATGGAGTCCATTGGGACCTTCAAGGCAGCAGATATTTTTCTGTACCCTTCCCCAGATTTGTGTCCTGTCTCGGAGGTCTACAGACAATTCCTTTGACTTCATGCTTGGTTTGTGCTCTGACATGCACTGTCAGTGTGGGACCTTATATAGACAGGTGTGAGCCTTTCCAAATCATTTCCAATCAACTGAATATACCACAGGTGGACTCCAATTGAGCTGTAGGAACATCTCAAGGATGATCAGTGGAAGGATGCACCTGAGCTAAATTTTGAACTACATGGCAAAGGCTGTGAATACTTATGTACATGTGATTTCTTAGTTTATTATTTTTAATAAATTTGCAACAATCTTTGTTCACGTTGTCTTTATGGGATAAAATGAATTTATTCAATTTTGGAATAAGGCTTTAACATAACAAATTGTAGAAAAAGTGAAGCGCTGTGAATACTTTCTGGATGCACTGTAAATTCTAAATACTGTAGGAGTTTTACTCTGTGGTCTGTTCATAATTAAATAATTCCATGAGGTAATTCAGAATTTATATTTAAAAAGAAACATGCTTATGTGTGGCTGTACTCAAATAGCAGAACTACAAGATATAGTGTTCTCATACTAATGCTTTTCACCTGTTAACCTAACATGATGCAAGGGGTTAATGGAATTCCCGCCATAAATACCTACAACGTAGTTTTGGATTTACATTACATTACATTACATTTAGGCATTTAGCAGACGCTTTTATCCAAAGCGACTTCCAAATAAGAGCTTTACATAAAGTGCATAGAATCTTGGGCGAAAACAACAAGATGTCGAAT
>JAVQJD010027196.1:0-16368 GCA_036023655.1 Nannoperca australis | reverse complement strand
CAGGGTACGACAAGTCACCAACCGATCTGCTCTGAAAATCTGTCTGTTTCCTTGCCTTTTATTTCTTTCAGGGTGTTTTCCTAGTTACACAGAGTTGCTGTTTTCTAAGGGGGAAGGGGAACAGACACACAAACAGCAACCCCCTTATCACTTTAAACAAAGACAAGTTGTCCCCCATAGTGTGACAAGATGCGCCTGCCACATCCTGCCAGCAGTTCTCGGCATTGTCCCCCTCGCTGCATTTCCTGGGGCAGGCAAAGTAGCAAGCACATGATAATTCATGTATATTACTTCAACAGAAAGCATGTGAACAAACGAGCCATTCTGAATTTGCTCTCGTTTCTACGTCACTCATTAGGATAATGAATGTGAGGAGGGTGTCTGCCTCCCGTAAACAAACTGGAAGCTGGTTCCACATAAGAGGAGCTTGATAGCTGAAAGATCTGGCTCCCATTCTACTTTTAGAGACTCTAGGAACCACAAGGAACCCTGCATTCTGAGAGCGCAGTGCTCTAGTAGGGTGATAAGGTACTATGAGCTCTTTGAGATATGATGGTGCCTGGCCATTGAGCGCTTTGAATGTGAGGAGAAGGATCTTAAATTCTATTCTGCATTTTACAGGGAGCCAGTGTAGAGAAGCTAATACTGGAGAAATAACAAGCATAACATTTTATCACCTTATGAAGTTGTTGTTTCAAATGTGTTAGCAAACAGTTGCCTATTTACACATCCAGAAGAGACAGAGCAACATTTGTGTTTATTTGGAGTTTTGTTTCAGTCCACCAGATAAATGTAAGTCCAATATTAAGGGAAACTTAGAGACCAATCTCTTTCTAACTGTAAGGGGGGAAAAGTAGAGGACTCTTATTCATGCCAGATTTATTTCATATTAAAGGTGATAGAAATGAGCGTTCTGCTTGCAAACATCAGTCAGGTCAGCTTTCAGGTGTTACTGGGATTGGACACCAATGTCTATGACATTCTGTATCTTTAACACAGTCAGTCAATGAGTAATAATAGGTTTTGCAACATGCATGGCAAGAGGCAATTGTAATGGGGAGTTTGGAGGAATGGCATACAATGGAAAAGGGAGATAAGACAGAAAGGATAAGAGTTTGCAGAAAGGCAACAGAAAGGCAGTCATAACCTCGGCTTGAAGACTAACAACATTTAAAGCGTACCACCATCAACAACAAGGACATCACTAAAAGCAGCACACACGCATCACTGATAGGGAAGCTGCTGAGAACCTTTTGCATATGTGCCAACCAGCAACCAGCCTACAATATACAGTTTAACTCTTAAAAGCATAGAGCGAAATCATTTCAGTCCAATCAGTGTGAGCAGTAAACTGGAGTGAGATGTCTCTAAATAAGGTTTCAACTTTGGGGCAGAATGTAATGGACAGACTTGATGTGTTATGGGAAGCAGATTTTATGTCTCATGGATTTGACAGATATCATCTGGGACAGAGATGTTAGAGGGGTTTTGGAAATAAATTGTACCAATGAGTTTTCCTGTGAGAGTGCCAGTTAGCTGATGCAAACAGAGGGGTGTTATGTTGGCAGCACTGGTGATGGACTTGATAGCTCAGTGGTAAACATCAGGTCACTCAGAAACATCCTGATTTGGGGGCATTTTGCCAGCTAACAGTGTAGATATAATCAGAAATAATGTGGAGAGATAGATGGAAATGGTATAAAACAACAGTCCCAGACCAGAATCAAGCTGGGGACACTGTGGTCATATGGTATCTACTCGACACCCAATTATTACTGTTTGTCACTAACATGGAAAGATCTTGTAGAGAATGAGTTTATTGCTTAAAATGAACAAAACAAATATCATGCATTACTGTGTTACAGTTTGAATAGAAGGATGCCCAGACTGGCTCCATAATTCATGCTTGGTTAACATTTCACAACTACATTCTGAGGTATTTGACAACATTAGTGATTTGCATAGTTCCAAGCTGATTGATCAGCTTGATCAGATGACTAATTATTCTCATTTGATGTGAATACACCATATGCTGCATTATTATCCAGGTATCTGCAAACATCATTATGACTCACAAAGCAATTTTATTTACAATAATATCTTTTGAATTTGAGCAGTTTTTTTATTTTGCCTCAACATAGAGCTTAAACACTATTATTTATCCTAATTTATCATCAATTAAACAATTAACTGAAATTAAAGGGCCACTCCAGCAATTTAGCCTTGTGCTGTTGTTAAGTTCAGGGACTCACAAGAGACAGGCTAAAGGATGAATGGTCCAAATTGAAACAACAGGGGCCGAGATATCCTGGGTCAAGCTCTTTAAAATGGATCATACAATTCCCATAATGCATAGTGTCTTTTGCTAGAAGCTGTCTGTCTTGTGAATGCCAATATCTTTCACACTCCATGCCCCAAATTTGTAACACAGGTTTCTGTTAAAGGTGATTACATCAGGGTTATTTTTTTTCAGACTTTAGAAAGCTCCTCAAGAGCCACAGATGGAGTAATAAATAAACTGCTCTTTCATTATGGTAGCTCTTTAGCATCACATTTTACCCAGTGTGGGTCCACATTAGTCCACTACCCGGGTGTATTCCATTAATTTGATGGCAAACTCCGCCCAGCTGATATAACACCAGCGTACGCTGGGGTAGTGATCAAGTGGACCCACTCCTGCACTGTGAATCACAGAAAGCTTAGAGTTTTACATTTTATACAGTTTTGCAATAGAAAAATAAAAATATTAAACAGCAAGTTTGATGAATTCATCTCTGTCTGTCTTTGAATGCTTGATGTCTTTTACCTTCAGAAAGTTAAGTATGGATGCATGAAGGTAAAAAGGATTTTGTTCCTATATAAGCCATTTAAGATAATGAGATGGTGACTATACAATGTTTTTTATTAAATAGAATAAGTCAAAAAGGCATATATTTTAAGTTACAGTGAATAGATATAATCATAATTTACTCCTCACAATCAAGAGTACTAGACACTGGACTCGAACATGAACAAAATGTAACATTATTTACAATGATCTTGATAAAAACAACTGACAGTCTGTGACTTCTTAAAAAATATAATTCATATCCTGTCGTGTCGTGTCCTAAATGATGTGCCCTAAATCTACCAGTCCTTTTCTGTAAAGTACATCTTATATCTTCAGCAGGCTTCTGGGTTAAACATGTAAGACAGCTTTTCATTATTTATATTAACAAACATATTGGTTGTATTTAAGTAGCTGGGGATGTGATAAATGCATGGAGAAATGCAAAAAATGCTATTCAAATTCCCAGACCTCCGTTTTATTACCTCCCCCCCACACTTTTCAAATTAATGTTATCCTTGTCTTGTCACCCGTGTATAAACTTGATGAAGTGCCTCTTTAAATCCTAAAGAAAACGAATGTAAAAGCTCATCAACTATTTATATTTAAAAGGCATAGTGGAGAATCATGAATTATTCTGTGTAATTACCAATGCTGTTTTATTTGCTCATGGTCTTCGAGTTCGAACCTCATTCCTCTGAACAAACATTAATTGGCGGCACCTTCTCCAGGAGGCGTCCCTCTGCCTCCCTCTGGCGGCCACTTCTCCTCACACACACACACACAAACTGACGGTCTGAAAGAAACTCAAAAGCCCAGACCGGTGTTTGACACTGCACATATTTGAAGGAACCTGCGCATCTGAGCTGATTTGCAATTGAAGGGTTCTCCTTCACCCTCACCATCCATCCCCCGCCTCCACTTCTAATCCAACCCGCAGGGAGATCAGTCTACTCTCACTCAACGACGCGCCCCCCAACACAGGAGAGAGACTGAGAGACAGGCAGAGCGAGAGAGAAAGAGAGAGAGAGAGAGAGAGAGAGAGATGCAGGTATTAGCTGGAGGTGGGGAGGGAAGCGCAGTCCTCTCTGGCCGCTGGGACGCCAAACTAACAGGAGGGGATGTGCTGTTGTGCGGATGGTTTTCTTTCTTCTTCCTATAAGAACGCGCCTCTTCTTCCAGACGGGGACGCGTGTGTAGCTTCTTTATCCTCCCCCAAGCCTACCGCCAGATATCCCCAATTGTCCACGCGCCGCACCTCACCTTTCAAGTCACCAGAAGAGGATTTTACGCGCCGGAGTGGGGGAGAGAATAACACCATGTTAAATGAAATGTGGTGCGTCTCTTTTGTGCGCCGTCCCTTGCCGCCGTTGTGAATGCGATGCCGGGTCTGCGCCCAGCACGGATGACTTGAACCGGGCGGGCAGAGGCGGTTGCAACTACATCACTTGTTCCATAAAGAGAAGACTAATCGATAACCATGGCCGACCAGGTAAGGCGACGCATATTTTCAACCTCCATTAAACCCACCTCGTGCGCTCTGCATAGTATGACTACACACACCCACCTCTGTGTGTCTTAGAGAATAGCACGAGATCTTATCATTGTTTTCATGCAGCACACTTTGATTTCTCCCTCTCATTCCTCTCACTGTGTGGGAATTCAGCTTTGAATTTGGAGCATTTCTTTTTCATATTCACCCCCTTGATATTTTTTTCTGAATATTATTACAGGGACTTCCAGTGTGTGTACTCACTAGTGACTTAATAGTAACCTTTGTATGCCTTATAGTATTTTTACGCTCTATATATTGGATTTTCTGTCATAGTTCTAAGATGGTTCAAGGATTTGCTGTGACGTTTGTGCAGGGTTTTTGTTATGTATTAGCCAGGGTCACAGTTAGTGGTCGATCCATTGATCTCTCGCTTTCTCTTTGGGTGGATCATTTCATTCCTGATAGATTATTCCATAAGTACTCTAAATTGAGTTCAAACGATCAGTTACATGGTTGGGAAGAATCCAAAGTACACGGAACATAACGAGGCTGCAGCTGGTAAAGGAGCAGCAGTCAGTGTAGTTGCGCTGTAGCGAAGCAAGAATAAAAACATTGCCTGTAGTATTAATTTTGTATTGTGCACTGTTGTTTGCCCTAGTTTCTCGACAGCCTGGCGAGAGAAGGAGATTAACCCCTGACACACCGGCTCAGCACGCGGTCAGCATATAGAGCTCCCCTGAACACTGCAGACAATGAAGGCCATGCTTAATTGATTAGCTCGTTCAATTAACCTAATTGAGCTACACGAGCCTGTGTGAATGACGTATGGGGGGGTCTGTGTGTGAGAGAGAGTGAGAGAAAGAGAGTGTGTGTGAGAGAGAGTGTGTGTAAGCAGCTACACCTCAACTGTATTCAAGAAAAATACATTGCTATAATATAAAGTCCTATACTATACTACTATATACTATACCAAATATAACAAAACATTATGCAACATGTTACTATATTATATTACAGTACATCTCATTACACAGCGCTATATGGTATTCTAACTAGACTTCATACTCTACATTGCTCTTTACTATACTATACTCTATAACTTTACACTGTACAGTACACAGCAGTATATCACAGTACACAACAGTATACTGTACTGAACTATACTACACTACACAGTCCAACACTACTTTACTATACTACAGTAATACACTACACTATGTACAACACTATCATACAATACTACATTACACTTACACAATACTATACTTCATTACACAATACTTTACTAACTGTATTCTTCAACACAGCACACACACTATACTATTCCACTGTATACTAGGCATGCCATTTGACATGTGTTGCCAAAGCACAACTATTCTATGGCATATATTTTACAATATATAATGGTACTGATGCTATACTAAGCTAATTATACTGTATTTAAAGGACGTTATGAAATCAAAGCCATGACATGTCTGTGCCACAAGAGAAAAAGTAGTGTACTGCATGTACACCTGTACAATCTAACAATCTAATAAAATCCAATACGACATCCCTGAGATAAATCCTTACTTTGTGAAGTTTAAAATCTCTATTTTTGTTGACATTGTGTCAGAGAGGTGTTGATTCAGCTTGTTGTAATTTGTGAGACTTTGCTCTGTGATGTTCCTGTTATTGTGTCAATCCCCTTTAATGAAGCGCCAATACTGTACTTAGCTGTGCCACAGGGAGTCACTGGGTCACACATGCCCAGGGGTTCGGCTGGAGCTAGATTAATTGCTGTATTAATATTGATGAGGGTCGTCTAATGGTTGACCTGCTGCGGCTGCCAACACACACACACACTGCTATGCAAATGCAAACTCACACACACACACACACACACACACTTTCCTTTCTCAAACTATTGTTCTGGAGAAAACTGCTGACAGCTTTCCCTTTTTTAAATAACTAGGAAATGGACATCAAGACGTGATGTTTCGGAACTTTTTTCATGTTAATCCATGCTGAAGTCACTATGTACACACTGCACAGTGTAGAGCCACCTGACCGCACTTGTTCCCTTATCAGCCTCTTTTCCTCTGTGCCTCCCCTGTGTTTCTTTCTCTATATCTTCTCTTTCTCTTGCCTCTCTGTGTTCTTATCACCCTGCTGTCTTTTGGCATCCTCTTATATTCCGTCTCTCTTTCAGCAGCCCTACCTGCCCTGTGCACCCCCCCCCCCCACCCCCGTCTCCCCCCTCCGGTCTTAAGGTTTTTTTTTACACGCTCTGTGTCTTCATCAGCATCTTTCTCTCACACTGCCACTTATCTGTCTCACCTCCACTGTCATCGCCTCCCTCCTCTTTACACACAGGCACAGACAGTGGAAACACCCTTCCCCCATTCTTCAGTGACAACATTTACCAGAATAGACAGTGTTACAGGTAGAGCTGCAATCTGCTTGGACCTCTTGGACTATTTTAAAGTACTGTAGACAACAATGCAAAATGTCTTTTGCCCAATTGCTCCTTTCTAGACTTACACATATGTCTTTCTGTTATCTGTCTCAATTTCATTCTAGTACAGTATGTTTCTCACCACGGCTCCCCCCCTCCGGCGTGGAAGCACACCCCTGCCTGTCAAACACCAGCTGCGGAGGGAAGAAGCCGTATCCGAGGACTGCGATTGGATCCCGGGCCTGGAGGAGCCTGCCACGTTGCCTATCAGTGGCACAGCGGTGCCTCGAGATGAGTCCTTCAGCCAATCAGCCGCCGCTCAGTCGGCTTACCACAGCCGCGGCGGGGCACTGAGGATAGTGCTAATGGGACAGAATGGCGTGGGCAAGTCGTCGCTAGCCTTATCTTTGGCCGGGCAGTCGGACAGATCCCTCTCTATAGACTCTGAGACACAAGCATGTGGTAAAGACTTGGATAGGGATGGGTGGAGTGTGTTTTTATGTGTATGTGCACCTGCATTAGTACTGGGAAACATGTTTAAATCAGTCGTAAGGTTAAACTCCAGGAAAGATTCATTTAGACACTTGGAGTAAAAATGGTCTCAATTCCTTGCCAATGAGAAGGTTGATACCGTTCTCATGTAGCAGCCGGTCAGCTTGGACTGGAAACAGCTAGCCTGGCTCTGGGAAAAGGTCTGCCTACAAGTTTAATAATTGACACATTATAGCTTGTTTGTCTAATACGTACAAAAACAGAAGTGTAAAAATGACAATGTTTCATGGGGGGTGGCAGGATGATGATTGATGTGCTGGACTTCTTGGCAACTGGTCCCAGAGCCAGGCTAGCTGGTTCCCCCTGTTTCCAGCCTTTATGCTAAGCACACCTAACTAGCTGCTGGCTTCAACTACATATTTAGCATACAGTTATAACTAGGGTTGCCACCAGTCCTGTATAATACAGGTTGGATTTGATACTTTTTGTCCCGTATTTTCATGCACACCCTACTCTAATGCATACACTATGCATTCAAATGCTTGGAATGACATGAGAAATGATAAAACAAAGAGTTTCAAAAGATATAGCGGAGAAGTATTAAATCAGAATTTGTGGAAAAGAATGACACCTAGAATGACAGCCAAGTTGTCTCTCACTCAACTTTGTCATTGTCCTGGTTACGGTGCATAGAAATTCACCAGAATGCAGGAAATGAAGTAAATGACACTCAAAATCTCATGGGGCAGGACCCCCAGATCCCTCACTTGATTTGTGTCTTCCGTGTATAGAACAGCTGGCAAGGTGTCTTTTATTTTCCACACTGAAGGTGGCAACCCATAACAGTAGTATTGATTGGTAAGTGGGTTTTTGTGTTACGTTTAAACTGGGTCATGCTAGTGGTTTCCCCCTTTTTCCAGTTTTTATGCTAAGCTGAGCTCACCAGCTGCTAGCTGCAGCGTTATATTTACCCGACAGAGTGGTATCCATCTTCTCATCTAAGTCTCGACAAGAAAGCGATAAGTCAGTGTCGCTAAGAGGTGACTGCTTTCCCTCATAAATAGAGCTGACTTGCCCCAAACTCACGCCATACAGTATTCATTACTGCCCTTGTAGTACACTTGGATTCATGCATCATAAATGGACAAAAAAGGCGCTTTCATTCAAGGAGCTTAGGTACATGTTTCTATGGTGGCACTCTCATCCTCATCTGGAATCTTAGCAATGTGCTAAATGATTCAATGACCTACACGTCAAAATTACAAAGTGTAAAAAAAACACCAATCAACACCTATTTAATTAACACTTTTTTGATAGTTTTTGACAAGTGCATAGCACCATATTAGCTCTGTGAGAGTGATAACACCTCACCAATCAATACGGCTCCTCTTAAAGTAATTACCAGCCAAAGACAGCACAGATTAACACCAGGAGATTTGATGTGCTAGTACTTTTCTGTATTTTATAGGGTCTTATTAATAGTGAGCTCACTCTACAATACACAATACTGAGTTTATGGTCAAGAATCATTTTTAGGTTTCACCTTTTTTACTGTATAATAATAGATTTTCTTTTTAATGTTCATATAAAATGCACCTTTTTGAAGCAATATGTAAATCTCTAATAGGATTTGAGCATGGTGTCACAGCTAGGGAAGACAGAAAGTATTGAAAAACAGACAAAAAAATTGTTGGTTTTGGTTTTCTTTTCATGGGGTTTGTCACTAATAAGAAAAATAAAGAACGCCACCAGTCGTATCCCTTGAATTGGAGTATAAAATTGGATAGATAAGAATGTCCCAAGGAGCAAATGTCTGAAATTAGTTCTAGTTACATTTTTCAAACATGTCAGTTGGCCACATAACCCAATTTAAACATCCTCACGAAACTGATTCAAGGTTTCGTGAGTAGGTCAAGAGCATTTTGAAGACCTAGATTAACTTGTCAACGTTTCCAGGCAGCAGTTAAGACCACTGATATTTCCCTTTAGCTAATATTGCAATTATTTGGCAATGCTGTCACATTTTTGTAATTAAATATATAGTGCACCTAGTATTTAATGGCACTGTCATACAGCATGTGTGCTGTGGTGTTTTTCATTCCACTCTGTGTGTTGATGTTTGCTTGCAGGTGAGGGTTACGAGTGCACAGTGACAGTCGACGACGAGGACAGCAAAGTCATCATTTTCGACAACTGGAAACAGGTGAGTTTACTGACTGTCAGCTGCACACCTCAGTTGCTCTGTCTTGTTTATCTCGTACTAGACCTGGGACAGACTCCCTGTCTTTTTGTGCTCGGATGACCTCTTGCTCTCTACTTTTACTTCTTCTGGTTTTGACATTAGCACAGCCCGTTTGCCTGTGCTAATGTCAAATGTCAAAGAAATGGAAAAGGCGATTTGTTCGATACCTGTGACGTGCAAATAGTTTATGTGTATTTGGGTGTAAAGAGTGTGTCCATACCTTTGCTTTTATGTGTGTGTCTGCATGCTACACTGTAGAGAGAATCCTGCAGGAGCAGCTGGGCTCACTGTACTTGAGCTTTTTGAAGTCCTCTCATTCAGAAAAGTGCAAATCGCTCTCTTGTTAACCTCACTTGTTTCAATTCAAATCCACAGTTAACAAGAACATTTCGGCGGGGGCTAAAATTGCAGCGGCTATGCATCATCAACCTTTTGAGCTGAACAGCGTGAATGAGTTAATACGACCCTGTGGTGATGATTTTTGAGCAGGAAAAACTTAAGCTGCAGCAGGCAGAGAGCAATAACAGCTTGTCAAAAAGCATTATGTGAAATCAAAAAGCATGCAGTCACTAATGCCTATTAATAACGTGATGGAATGGGAGAGCACTCTAATTAGTGTGTAGGGTAGATCATGCCTGATACATCTTAGTCCTGATGTCCACTCGGCCTCCAGGGGCTCTCCCCTTAAGGTTAAATTATTCACACACAGCTACATTTAGCTCTGGGGAAATCCACTGACAGCCAGCTCATTTCTTCACTTCCTCACTTTTTCTGTGAGCTCTCTCCTCCCTTTCTCAGACCCAATTTTGTTGCCCTTCCTTCCTGCAGCTGTCATCATCTCCAAATCTCCTCGTCCATTCAGTGTCTTTGTTGCTTTTTTTTGTGGCGCTTGCTTGCCTCTCTCCACTGGCCCTTTTCTGCCGTGGTTAAATCTCGCTGAGAGTTAATTACATTTGTTATTCTGTGCGTGTTAATACAAGGCAGGGCATTAAGGCTGAAGCAACAGACGCAGGCCAGCGGGAAGCTTGGAATAACTCCAGGGCCGTCAGCATTGGGGGGAGGCAGAGAGGACTGGACAGCATCCCAAAATCATCTGCCAGTTCATGCTCATGTTTTTGTGTTCTTTTGGTGGTACTGCCCATGGGTAAAAGACACATATATACACACACAGATACAAACTTACACACACAGAGTCAGGTGTGGAGACAGATGTTGTCCAGTTACCTAATATGCGTTGTGGCCTTAAACTGGCACAGCGATAACCAGTCCCAAGAGGCAGGGCTTCTAGCCTTGTAGCGAACTGCAAGTGTTCTCCATGGGGCACCCCAACCTACACCCAAGTTACCATAGCAACATGCAAAGTCACACACACATACACGCTCAAGTACGCACATACAGGGGCTGACTTAATCACTCATGCTAGAACAGTCAGCTCCGATGCTGTTGGCTGTGGGGCTTCATTCGTTCCCTGGCCAAGCCCGATCAGCGCCTCATCATGCCCTTGCAATACAAACTGCCAAAAAAGATGAAAAACTGTTACATTCACATTCAGCGATTGCTCCTTCAAGTGTTTTCTTGGCTTGCCTCACAGCTGATTGACACATGAAGGTCTAGTTGGAGCTGTATTTCCCCAACTGCGGTGCAAGAAGGGGGGGTGGGCACAACAAACCTGCAGGTAGAGCTTATTGTAAGTGCAGAAACACGTAAATATATATATAGACTGTACTGACAGACGCGTGTGTTAAATGTGTACACACAGCATACACATGCACAGAAGGCTGAGAGTCTGCTCAGCCAGACGCTGGGACGTTGTGAGTGTTGTTGATGTCACGGGAGGTTGGATGGTTTAAATAAGTCATCTATGTGCTCAAAATAGAAACACTGGCACACTTGGCCTTGACCTAGCCGGCCCATGTTGTACTTCACCTTTACACTGACTTTGGTTGCAAAATGTATCTCTTAAACATCTAACTCATTTCTTTAATTTAATGTGTGTTTGTCTGTCTGTGTGTGTGTGTCTGAATTCATTTTGAGCTCTGAGTTTCCATTATTATTTGATAGCTTGAAATTAAAATATTTATTAAAGACAACCAAAAGGTGCAGCCTGAGGCATGGAGAAATGTAGGCCAGTGATGTATATGCGTGTATTTATCAGCATGCAGTGGGGAGAATTTGCTGCTGCCCCAGAGGACAGGATCGTTTATTATGTTAAAGCAAATTAGAGAAAAAGTCCAGGATGTAATTTGGAAGAAGATAATTGCTGCTTGACCACATTCTTTTGCGCGATTAAGAGTGAAGAAAAACATCGTTCCACCGTCCAGTTCTGGGAACAGAGAAAGATTGTGCCATTGTGTCCAGGGAGTTCTTTCCCTGGACATTTTTCTCTTTCCTGTTTTGCTGTTCTACAGCATTATGAGAGACGTTCTGGACAATTTACAGTTTCTCATTTCTTAATGCCCTAATCCACATAAGCTATTATGCCATAACAGTTTGTTTTCTTCAGTTTCTGCTGAGAGTCACTACTCAATTTATTTGTGTAGAATACTGTGTGAACCAAAATCAAACCTTTGTACAAAAGAAGAAATCTTTGAAATTAAAATAATTTGACATCTACTTTGTTTCAATAAACAAAATGAATGTATTCATTACTGGAGTATTTAGGTCATCAAGAATTATCTATAATGCAATTCAAAACAATACAAATCACTGGTAGGGTCTGTGTTATGAATGTATCTATCATCACTTTAGGTCTAATGTCACAAGTTACACACAAGTTAGCATATAAACAGACACAAACCGAGTAAGGCGCACAGTAAAGTTAGCATCACAACACTAAAATGGATGGAATGCTACAGTAACTCTGTCAGCTAGCTAGCGTGCTTGAAAGCTGAACTTATCTAACATCCCTAAACATATTAGTTTTTGGCATTATCACGAAAGTAGTCACTGTTACTAATAATTAATTAAGACATTAATTATTGTTAACAAATAGTAGCTTGAGTTCAAACTGACATTAGTAAGCTAGCTGTCTAGCATGGTAGCTAATGGTAAAAAAAAACGCTTTTGTTCAAACAAGATAAACAAATTACTTAACTTAGCTGTCACTGTCAACTGTGTCAGTCTCCACATTTTGACAAAACTGACATTCATAAGCTAGCTGTTGTCTAGTATGGTAGCCAATGGCCGAAATCAGCTTTTCATCAAGTTCAAACAAGACAAAAAATGTCTTTCAACTTAATTGTCATCTGTAACAGTGTCACTCACAATGGCTTCAATATAATAATTACTTTTTAGGTTTTAAAACTTCTGGTTTCACACTATTTCAGGATTAATTCAGCACATCTAACCTCAGTCACCAAGGGGCTACAAGTAAAGAGGTACAACCTGATTGGTTTTCCTGTGTGCGTTTCAAAGCACTGATTGGCAGTTGGAACCTCATAGAACCAAATTAAAGAATTACTTATTAAATTACTTAAATTAAAAGGCCATTAATGTAAAGAGCTAAAAAAACTTACACAAACTGTTAATATCTTATCAATGTGAATAACTTATTTAATTATAAGGTCACAAATTATTTTACTGTTGATGCAATAATTTTGTCCTGGTGGAAAATGCATGTTTATCCTCTCTCTGTAGGGAGGTCAGAGGTCGAACCACAGAACAGCATCCCTGAAACCGGTAGGGATTCAGGGATTTGCTAATGGATACATGGTAGAGGCTCCACATGCCGTCATATTAAAGCTTGGATCTGGGTCATGCTGAGACACTTACTACACCACCCTGCCATGTGTGTGTGCGTTTGTGTGTTAGGTGGTTGGTGGTCATGGCATGCAATTGTCTGCACGGTGCACTGGGCTATGTCTGTGCTGTGATGTCAGCTGCATTCTGTGATGATGTAGTCATTGGGGTTCGGCTTCTGCAGTGCATCCGTGTGTGTGTGTGTATGTTGGTGGCCTAGCCAGTGCAGGCCAGATGGCGACAGTAATATGTTTCCTTAGGGAAGCATTGTCTCTGTTCAGCAGAAAGCAAGTGAGAGAAAAAGAGCAAACCCACTAACTCAGCATTTCATCTGCACTAAGCTTCATCATCCTATTATCAGATTTTGACTTAGCTACCAGATCAAGGTGCTCCTCTGTCTCTTCTTCTTGCTTTGGCTCCTCCCTCTTCTTCCTTCCTTTTCCTGTCTGTCTTTCATTGCCTTCATTCATCACCCCTGCATCTTTATTGATCTACTTGCTCTTTCATTTTTCTGTGACAGGCAGTCAATCAGAAAGAACGCAAGCCAAAGAGTCAGATGTGTTTGCTTTTGATAAAGCAAAATGGTAGCATGGGCGTCTATGTATTTATCTGTGCATGTGTGCGTACTCTGTCGATGTTTGCGCAAGCAGGTGGGGATGTGTTTGACCTTTTGTTTCTATGTAAAGGCTGTAAGCTGCTTTGCTCGTGTATCTTGTTCTGCAAAGCAAATGACTTGGGAGCCAATAGATTGCAGTAGTTCAGGTTGTGTGTTTCAGACAGTGGGGAGCATGTTTTATAATGAGGGATGCAAACAAATGGTCACGCACTCTCAAAATATGGCCAAATGCTGTGTTTTCTGCCTTTTTTCACACAACTGGAAGGAATAATATTTTGAGTGCTGGCATAGCCACAACATGTTATGCAAATGATGCCTGATAAGTGATTCATTGTCCTCAATGTTAATGGATACTGATGTAGGGCCTTGCTTTAGCAAGTTGGTATGTGAGTGTGTTTTTGAGTGCATGTTAATGCATGTGTGTATTGTTTCTGTACGTATAAAAAGCTTGTGAAACACATGAAAATTCAAGTCCGTTCCAGTTTAGTGATATGTTAGAGGCTGTTTTTCAACCAGAATTCAGCTGCAGCTTCTCACTGGATGTCGGGCCTCCACAAATCATGTTCATGTGTCGCACTGATAAAAACGCTGTTGGAAACCATGCTTTCTGTCAGGTTTTATTGAATATGCCTTCTCTTATCTACATCTGCACCAGAAGCAGGAAGTGGTGGAAAAAAGAATTCTTAGAAAGACTGATTTGTGACCATTTTTATTGGTAGAACAGACACAAGCCTGTCTGACTACTGCGAGCCTGGTTTTTGAAAACAATTTATCATACTGTTTGAAGGCTTGAATGATTGTCCCATTGGACTGTGTTTAAACAGAATAAGAAGCTGCAGCAGAGTGGTAAGAAGAGCTTGACAAATACATCTCCATGGTATAGATCAGCCGATTACAGATTTCTCTGTATGGGCGTATTTTTCAGACAATAAGTAACAGAAAGTGAGAAATTTAAAAACAATGTTTCCATTACATCATTTCATTTTTTCTGATGTAAAATTTCCTGCTCAGTACATCTTTTAATGATCACATTTAATGGATCCATATGCCTGTTTACGTTATGTGTTCTTTATTTACTTTATTAAATATTCAGCACTAGTGGTGAGTTTCATTAATCACTTTCAAACTAAAGCTATCAGCAAGACAGATAGTAATACACAGTCAAAAATGGCAGGCGACAACATGAGGCATTTGGCAAAGACTTTCCAGGATGTAGCCCAAAGCAACAACCTCCTACCAAAAATAAGGCCATTATTTATTCATAATTTCAACATGGAGCCAGCATTGTAAGTGTAGCTTTGAATACAAAGTGGATGCCATTATTACAGTTGTGAACTCGTGGCTATGTAGTTATGTAAGCATGAAGGAGCTCAGCCTCAGTACTGTATCATATACACTGAAGGATTAGAGCATTAAAGATGGGCAATCGCATGTGAACACCTGAACATTACAGCCATATGTGATTTTTGAACATAATACTTCATAACCATAAGCTTTAATGTGCTGTTATTACAGCCCCTGCTCTTCTTGGAAGAATCTCCACCAGATTGTGGAACCCTGGCTGTTGGGATTTGCTCCCATACAGCCGCAGGAGCGATGAGTGAGGTTGGGCAATGGGTGTTGGGTGGCATTTACACCTGGCATTCCAGTTCATCCAAAAGGTGTTGGGGTCATGGTTCTGTGCAGGCCAGTTCTTCTCCAAAACAACTGAGAAAATCACTGTTGCCCCTAAGCACATTGTTTAAAATACCATTGTAAGTTCCTGAAGTACCCTGAAAATAGGGATACAAATCTTAAGTTATTTTTCATAACATTGAATATTCACTGCTAAATGTGAAATAATTCAATTTAAAGTTTGAAAAACAAACATTGTTGTGTGGTATTTATTATTAGTTTAACACTCAAAACTCCCCTAATCTGGTTTATCAGGACTGTGTGGGTGTGGCTTGATCCGATTTGATTGACAGAGCTGGTAACATGGCTCCATCCCAATTGGTGTGTATGGAAGTACGTGACATAAACTTTTCCCGCCCACTTGAGAAGACAGAAATCTCTCACAAAAAATGTCCAAAACGGTGTGAACTGAAAGTGTTGTGTTTGTATGTAGGTTGTATGTAGGGTCCCGTTGTACATGGTAAGAAGATGATTGAGAAAATAAGTTTTCACGGCCTTTAAGATTAAGTTCCCTTAATTTGAAATAAGGGGCCTAGAACAAACCATAAAAAACAGACCAAAAGTACGCTGGCTTATGAAGAACGAATATGTGTCCACATACATACATTTTGGCCACGTATTGCAAGGTGAGGAGGGGAAGATCCATTTAAGTAAAACCTCACACTTCTTTGTTATTACTATAAGATGATTTAATTAATATTTGTGCACACCTGTGTGCATTTGCGTACGATTTGAATATGACTGCATGTGGGCTTGGCTTTTGTGGCTGTGTGTTGGTGCATGTGAATGTGTGTGTGTGTGTGTGTGTGGGGGGGGGGGGGGGGGGGGGTATTTACAGATGGCCTGC
>JAVQJD010027188.1:0-35995 GCA_036023655.1 Nannoperca australis | reverse complement strand
TGTGTGTGTGTGTGTGTGTGTATGTGTGTGTCTGTGTGTGTGTGTGTGTGTGTGTGTGTGTGTGTATACTGTCTATATGTATATGTATATACTGACTTTGTGCATTCACTCTGACAGAGTTCCTGGAGTTCATGAAGGGCGTTGAATAGAAGATCCAGCTGGAGGCGTCACGCTGCAGCATCTCCACTTCCATTGACTACATCATCATCTAAAGCCATTCCTGACGACACGCCTCCACCTGTAGTCTGCTCGCAACCATACAAACAGCACACCTGTCCTCAGCAGACACCTGTCCTGTCAGTTATCATCAAACAACAACCCCACTGAGGCGCTTAAAGGTTTACCAAGAGATCTCACTGACTGAAAAATATCTTTATTTCTGATGGTGATGATGATTCAAATTGTCATATAGAAATACTATTTTCAATAAAAAGATTTTCATAATTGCATATTTGTCATAATATGTGATGCAAGGTGTTCATTAAACCACATTTTACATCGTGAGAAAAATAACACAGAACTTTGTAGATTGGAGATACATTTTTTCCTGGTGTTAATAGAAGGAGCCTTTCAAATGGGACAAAATGCAGAATGTGGGGAATTGTGGTGTAGCTTTAACCCAGTGCTCCGTCAGGTGAGGTTGCTGGATTAGTGTGGAGGACAGAAAGCAGGACCTGAAAAAGAGGAATCATCTTCACGCAGAGCGGAGTAGCAAAGCTGCGGTAGGTTTATGTTTAGGAAGCGTGGCAGCCATTTCTGATTCTCTCAGAAAGATGCTTCACTGCTTCCTTTCTTATCTCCTTTAGCACAGGGTACACTGGACTATCCTTAACGAAAGGAAAGGAGACAATGCTGTCCCACAATTCTTTGCAGCAGCAACATACACACATCTCCATAATTATGTTGCATGGTGTAAGTGCAGTCGGGTGGATGTTTTCCATCAAGGTCAAGGAAAAGGGTTTAGGAAAAGACTTCTGACTATTCAGCTTCAGCCTTGGCCTTTTGGTGCTAGATGTAGTGCAACGCACCCACCAGCAGATGGTGTAATAGCACGAGGAAAGAGACAACTCCACCACCTTAATGATAATACTCCACCATACTGATGTGATGTCACGTGAACTTTGACCTGCAGATGAATGGAAGAATTTACTTGTTGACTCATTGGGTGAACTGCTTTCCACCAAACGGCACACGAGTGTAACAGCTGTGCTACATATGGCATACGTGCACTGCACAGGTCTCTTATATTAAGTAGGTGAGAAAAGCTGTATTTCAAACCATGTTTGGGACATTAGATAAAAACTAGATCCTTCGTTTCTGTTGTTTTTCTCCTTCTTCTTTAGAGGGCTGGTGGCCTGTTGTTTGTCAGCATTTCTTCTTATTAAAACTGGATAAAGGAACAAATAAAGTTTAACAGCATCAAGATGATCATCGCCCTCAGGATGTATAACAAACGTGAAAAAAGGGTGCATCTGTCTTATCATATTATAAGTTACAAGCATAGTATGAATGGATGTTGAATAATGAAAAACACTGCAGTGAGAAAATGATCTCAAAACTGTAAGAACAGGGACGGAAACAGTGGAGGCAGGATAATAAACCTGCCCAGGCGTCAGAAAGTGTTTTCTGCATGCTGCGGTCTAAACATAGTGACTCTAAACAACACAACAACAACAACGATGTGTTCACACAAGCTGGTGAAAACGTTGACGCTCCAGAGAGCAAATTCTGTCATAATGAGGTGTTGTGTTGTTTCAATTTTCTCTCTGTAGCTCAACACTTGGTCCTGATTTAAATACAGGCCTGCCCTCCCTCTCTCTCTCTCCCTCTCTCTCTCTCTCTCTCTCTCCCTCTTCTCCCCCCCTCTCTCTCTCTCCCTCTCTCCCTCTCTCTCTCTGTGCAGCAGGTATTGTCCGGATGTCTCTTTGCATTGCAGGAGGACTGTCCTGACCTCAGTCGACAGGATGAAGAAGTAAGGCGTGCGTACGGTCTGTCCATAATTGGAGTGGAACACAATATTGCCAGTTGAGTTTTGTCAGTTGTCTGGAGTGGAAATGGTACGTAAACTTCAAGGCCTTTTTATTTCTGCAGATTGACTCGTGATTGATGGCATTTATGAGAAGTTATGCTCAACAAGCTTGAATTTTGTATAAGTTTACGCCAGTCTGTCTAGTTTGTTTCTTTATGTAAATACATTCTGTTTTTCATCCTTCTTATAATTAAGTAATTTAATAAGAGGTGAAAATGTGTGTGTGTGTGTTTGGTAAATTCAGTGTCACTTTTCTGCTGCAGCCTGTTATAATATGTGAAGATGCAACTCGCGCGACCACACATCCACTTCCACAGACCTGATGAAACAAATGGCCTTCAGTTCTCTGGAGTAGTGCTATAATTAACCTCCTGCTGCGAGGGGGCCTGGTTTTGTGGCTTCTTATGGGCCTTGCTGTGGTACAGGGTGTGTTAATCTCACCCTGCGACACAGCGGAGGGCAAGCTGTTCCCAACACGTGGCACACACATCTGGAGCTCGGAGAAGATGCCTCTACTCTCATTAAATCTCATGTCATGTGAATTGTTAACGTGCTGTCTCTTGCCAGCAGTTTGTACCAACATTTGTTTAAACACCTTTATGACCAAAAACCTGCAAAACCGATGACCTTGCCATCATTTTTTGTGTTTAGTGTTTATAGAAAATCTTAACATGAAAACAGTCTACGTGCTCTGTTATTCTAATGTAGGAATTCAAGTTTTAAAACATACTTGGACCTGACACACAAACGCTGCTAAACAGATATGGACTGAATGGAAGATCTAAAGACAACAATCAAACTCACAACACTTTATTCAAAGTGGTCCACCTTGTCTTCTGTGGTTTGTTTGGTGCACGTCCGGTCAGGACAACAGTCGATATGGTGAAAATCATTCCCTGTCACATTTTATTCTGTATATGTGAGCGATTTAAATTCAAACGCTGAGGGAACAAACTCAAGAAATCAAAAGTCCTGACTGGAGACCGCATCTCCTCCCTGCACTATCATTTGTGGCTTTTTAGTTCTAACCGTTAAATTGACGGTTTTTGCTCTCTGAAGGCAGATCTTGCCTTTTGCAAACAACTACGCAAAGCAGGGATACATTGTGGGATACAGGAGGACATCATTCAAATGAAGCAGTGGGTTGGGGAATGGGTTTCTGGACGATATTTTGTTTTCATCACCAATCAAGTAAAGTCACATTTGGAGCAAATGTGCACTGTTGCAGGAATGCATCTGCTCAAGTATTTGTAAAAAACTATATATTTCAAATACATGTAAATATACAAACATGTTTGTGATGTTTTTCCATCTTCAGCATCAGAGCCAGATCCAGACAAGTGGTCCAGTCATGCATACCATCTTAGTTCTGTTTCTCGTGGCGTACGTGACGCCGTCACCTGTCCCCGTCGTCGCCTCGCCCTTCCAGCAGAGGGGCCTTCCAGATCTGGGGAAGGCTGTTGATGTGGAGAGCTTGGTGATGCTAATGAATGACGAAGAAGAGGGATCGACCTTCCAAGACATTTTCTATGATGAAAAGCCATCGTGTCCGTTTGGGTGCCAGTGCAACCTGAACATAGTGCAGTGCTCCGACGTGGGTGAGTGAATATCTCACATGTGCACACGTCTCACTGTTACCACAAACATTACCTGGTGTCTGGTTGCAGAATACGCCTTCCATTATAAAATGCTTCCAGACGACAGACAGACTTTTAAATAGCTGATCTGTCAGGACCCGTCACTTTCAGAGAGTAAATACAGCTTGATTTGGAAGTTGTGAGTAGCGTATTATCATTGTTGGCTCAGCTCATCTACTTCTTATTTCTCCGAAGGTTTATATTACGTGCCCTTCGACATTCCTCCTGACACCAGACTGCTGGACCTCCAGGGCAACCAGATCACAGAGATCAGAGAGAACGACTTTAAGGGACTGAGCAACCTCTATGTAAGAGCCAGACCAACTGCAATGAGCCTTTTTTGGATTAAAGAAAATCTGGGTTTTGGCCAGTAGGTCACCATGACACGTACTCTGCAGTACAGAGAGCAGTTATTGGGATATTAACTTTAAAAGAAATTTAGATCAAATAAATGATGTTTTCTTTTAACTCTATTCTGTGTGTTGGAGAAAGAGTCTTAACATTTGTATAATGGTTGATATCTCCTTGAGCCGGTCCACAAAGACAGGTAGTAGACTTCATGTCAGAAGAATACGCAACCACCATTTCTAGTTTGAAGGGGGATCTATACATCATATTAAAGTTTAAAATGTAACTTCCACAGACCTGATGACTATGATTAGGCCTGACTCTGTGCTGACAGTTGTGGGAGAAAAAATGCTCCTCAGTTCTCGGGAGTTGTGCTATAAAAAACTCTGCTTTAGGAGGGCCTAGTTTAGTGGCCATTAAATTGAGGGCTTTTGCTCTGTGAAGATAGATCTTGTCACAAATGTAGGCTCCGCATTTTGCAAACAACTAAAGAACTGCCTGCAAATGGGTTTCTGGACTATATTTTGATTTTGTGCACAGCACCAATCAAGTCAAATCACATTTGGAGCAAAGATGATCTCATGCGTGAGCCTGGTTATGGAACAGTTTGTCTTTAGGAGCATCAGCCAAAGATGTTGTAAAATAAAAGTAATTGGTTATAATATGTTTAAATATATAAACACTTTATTTTTCACTCTGCTGTTAATGTGGTCCGGTTGTGCATCCCATCTGAGTTCTGTTTCTTGTGGTGTGACACCGTGACACTGTCACCGTCCCCTTCTTCTACCAGATCTGGAAAGACTGCTCATGTTAAGAGCTTGGCAATGATAACGAATGACGAAGAAGAGGAACTTTTCTTTGTAATAAACATTGTCCCTCATTTGGGGAAAAAACATGGGAATTTGAAAAATGTTTATTTGTTAATTGTTTAATTGAATGATGCAAACTAGTTATCAAACCACATATCTCATACCTTTATTAACTGTTTATGTTCATCTTCATAAATCCATGAGTATATTTACATAGGATCGCTGGCCATGATGAGATACAAAGAACAAAGAATGACCTCCATTGTAAGAAACAGGGGATAAAATCCACAGCTTGACTCAAGTCTTTATCTTCTGTTTACTGTCTGCCTCCCTGTTCCTGAACAAACCTGAATGTGAGCAGCAGGAAGAATCCCTCTAACTGAAACTATCCTTTGCGCCCCGGTAGTAGACCTCAGCATTACCACGAGTACTTTGATTACCCTTGGAGTGAAACTCAGCAGATGAAACCAGACTCCACTGACCGTCTTCTTTCTACTCTAACATTTGTGGCAGGCTCTGGTGTTGGTGAACAATCGGATCTCTAAGGTCCACCCACGTGCCTTCCTGCCCCTCGTGCGCATGCAGAAGCTCTACTTGTCCCACAACCTGCTGACCACCGTTCCCAAGAAACTGCCCCCGTCTCTGCAGGAGCTGCGTATCCATGACAACCGCATTAAGAAAGTAGCATCAGGGACATTCTCTGGTCTACGCAGCATGAACTGTATCGGTGAGACACATTTCAGGGGGTTTTGTCGCCATGCATTGTCTCTTCAGATTTTACACACTGTATGTTTAAACTAAATATTTGTATTGCTGTGTAACTTAATAATGCAAATATTGTAGCAGTGGGCACAGCAGTGGAAAAGTGGACACATTAACTGCAAGGCGGCTTTTGGGGAAATTCTTTATTCTTTATTCTTTTTTATGAATTATGAATGTTAATTGTTGTTTTTCACAAACACAGAGATGGGTCGCAATCCCATCAGGAACAGCGGTCTGCAGCCCGGTGCATTTAATGGACTTAAACTGAAATTCCTGCGTATTTCAGAGGCTAAACTCACAGGTATTCCAAAAGGTAAACGCTTACTTGCCTACTTTGCTTACATTGCATTTTAAGAGTTGGCTTCTAATACACACTGACTGACTGATAGAACAGGGCAACAGCAGAACAAGCCTAAGAGCCCCAAACTGTAAGAGAAGGAGTTAAGGGTCAGCTAAAGGTGGTGGAGAGGATGTCTGGATGGAGCGAGAAACACTGCCTGAGCTCTGTGTTCTTTTCTCCCGCTACATATCAGATCTGCCTTATAATCTGAACGAGTTGCATCTGGATCAAAATCAAATTCAGGCCATCGAGCTAGAAGACCTGAGACAATATGCACAACTGTACAGGTGAGTGAGTAAAGGATACTGTATGACCACACTCTCTCTGCTTTAGTCCTTCTACAGCTGCGTTTCCACCCAAAGTACCCAGAACTTTTTGTCCCAGGAAGTACTTTTCAAGGAACTGACAGGTTCCTTCAGCTCGTAGTTGTTTGCATTGCCACTTCAGTCTAAAGACCCGCGAAGATTCTGCAAATTAGTCAGCTGACACGTGAAAAAGCAACGGCTGTTTTAATACGTCTTTTTTGCATGCAACTATGCAACAGTGACGCTGCATAAAGCGCTGTACAGGCTTGATTATTTGTGTAACACTGCAACAACAGTAAGCATGGAGGAGAACAATAAGGCCTGGACTTGGTTGTCGGTCCATCTGTCGTATGCTTTCTTCTGAACAAACTGGTTTGCGGCAGCAGATTTTTGCAGAAAGTGTGGCTGAAATGAAATGCTGCGAGGGTTCGATCCATCAGAACTGTTCCGCGCCCCGCTCCCAAACTTCCTGTTCTTTGCGGAGTGCTATCCCCTGAGCAGCGACTGTGTGGTACATAAAATAATGTTCCCAGAACTTAATTAATGCCCTGTTCCCTGTGGTGGAAACGCAGAGTTCCTCCAAAGGTTCCTAGTCCCTGAGGAAAGTTCCTGTGGTGGAAACGTGGCTTATCTCAGCAGTGAGTCAGCAGTCATAAATCAGGGGCAGCAGCCATTTGTACACATTTCCATTCAAAGAATTGTTCTATGGTGTTCCTTTTCTTCTATTTTACCTGCACAAAACCTTGGTGCAGTCCTTAGCAAATAAGAACAAACACAATTTAGCACCTAAAGAAGTACAGCATATCTGAAACATCCCCCGCACTGTGTTTATATCATTGTACATGTGTATGCACTTGATCCCTGGTACAGGCTGGGGCTCGGGCACAACCACATCGGCCATATTGAGCACGGCAGCCTGTATTACGTGCAGAATCTCCGTGAACTTCACTTGGATAATAACCGGCTGTCCCATGTGCCTGCTGGTCTGCCGGAGATGAAGCACCTGCAGGTGAGGACAAAGAAACACAGTAACTCCATCCTATTCTCAGGATATTTCAGCTCAACACGAGTTAAAGTACTGCACACTTCAACTTGACTGTACTGTGATGTAACATGTTAAACACAAGTTAACTCCATCTAATCATTTTCACTTTCCTCGACCCTCACACTTTGTAACCACCTCCTACAGTTGCTGTAACTTAGCTGGGAGAGAGGGTGGAGTTACACTTGAAGTATGTGTCATTTGGGGGTCAAACATCTTACAACTCTGCAATATATTAATAATAATATGAATAAATGGATTGGTAGAGCGTTCTCCAGCAGAAGGCAGTTTGTGAAACATTGCTGCAGTCAGATATGAGACATACTTACTTCAGTGTACATTTGTGTGTTCTAGGTGGTCCACCTGCACTCTAACAACATAAGCAGCGTGGACGTGAACGACTTCTGCCCCGAGGGCTTCAGCATGAAGAGGATTTCATATAACGGCATCAGTCTTTTCAATAATCCGATCCAGTACTGGGAGGTGCAGCCTTCAACGTTTCGCTGTGTCAGCAGCCGCATGGCCATACAGTTAGGCAACTATAAGTAATACTGTCCTGCCCGCTTAACCTTTTAACCTGGATCTCATTTTTATAGATGTTTCCGTCATGGTCACTACAGCACTCACTAGATGCACTGCGAAAAGACAGGGAGGCCGCTTAACACAGTTTCACAGCAGAATCAATCAGGGCAGGTAACCATGGAGACACTGTAAGTGTGCTTTGCATACCGTTCAGCAGTTATCACACATGCTTCTCTCTTAAGATGATACATGATGTTTGTACGTGTCCAGTACAAAGGTTTCTTTTTCTGTCAGGTCAGTTTTGTTTTTTTTCATTTCTTGACCCCCCCACCCCACACCCCCTTCTTTATTACTGTAAAATGTTGAAAATCAATAAAAGTCAAAAGAATTGGAAAGTCGTGCTCCACATGGTCTACACGAGGCACGGGAGGAGAGAGTTCCCTTTTCTGAACTCTCTGAAGGGCTGGTGCTACGTCAGGACTGGAAACAAGAAGGAGGCTGGAAACAAAAGATGCTCCTGAAGGATTTTTAAAACACAAAGCGTGGCTCTCCAAAAGTCATTCTGAGAGAAACTGTTTGTATAACCAGGGTTGTTTACACAATCATAGTTGAGCAAGAGTGATGCAATTTAAATTTTATATATTTTCAAGAAAGAGCTAAAGTTCTCGTTCACAGTTCTTCATAAACTTTCTCAAAGTGGAGTTTTGCTGATTTGCTGTCGAGGTAATTGTTAAATGTACTAGCCAATCAGCTGCCTCTCTTTCCCCTTACAAAACATCAAAGCATCTAACAGCCCAAGCCAGATTCTTGCGCCGCACAACCTGTAAGGGAAAGCTGCCTTACAACAGCTACCACAGTCCTCACTCATTCACCAGCAGTCAGCCATGGATTATTCGGAGCAGGTAAGAACCGAGAGCAGCTCTGAATAATCTTTCAGTGGCAGAGTTAAAAACAGAGGAAAAACAGAATCTACTACTTATTTTGAGTGTGGTCATCCAGTTTATATTGTTAAATCAGAGCTTGATGAGATGCATGAGAGTTGCTGGACCTGTATTTCAGACTAAATCTGACTGTGTTCTTCGGTTGCTTATGTTGTGTAAAGTCAGTGCTGTATAAGACAAAGTATTATAGAATTGTGACTTCAGTCATTAAACTGTGAGATCTGTCAGTGTTCCTTCAAAGAAGTATATAAAGAACCCTGTGGCACACCTCCTGCATTACTTTACACAAGAACCAGAGAGAGAGTGTGCCCTGCAGACAAACAACAACAAGGGTGCTCAGTTTCATTTACTAAACTGCGCTGAATGTAATGTAGCTAAACCTGCTTTCACACTGGATAAGGAGTGGCGCAGGGTGGAGACGTGTCAGAAACGGCTTCTTTTTTCTTCTTAATGACTGTCATGTGATTTGTAATGAACACAGGTTGATGCGATTGTGTCCACTGCCAAGTTTGGAGACTTGATAGAATTTTCCTACCCCATCGGATACGCACACTGGGCCGTGTATGACGAAGATGGATATGTAATCCATTTTGCTGTTGCAGGTGAGGACAACATCCAGTCACTGTCATTGCTGCCATGGCATTAAAAGCCCCATTGATTTACGTGAGCATGTAGGTACGAGCAATGTGCAAGTGAGACATTTGAGTTGTAGACTGAAACAATCCGGGTTTTTTGTGTTTCTTGAAGGATCATAATTGAAAATGCAGTCCTGTTTTCTTCCTCAAGACTTCTGATGTGAGCAAAGTATCAGAAAGCAATACCTAGATTAGAATAAGAAGAATACGCAACATGCAACATGCATTTCACCGCCTTAAGTCTAGATTTGGACTTAGTGCGCCTCTACAGGATGGTGCCTCAGGATGAGGTCCTGATGCTGGACCAAAGTGAAATATGTTTCAGTTGTTGAAGGAGTCCTGCAGGTTCTGAAAAAGTACACATGACATGCAGTGACGCAGGTACGAGGGCCTCTGGGGGCCATGGGGCAGCTGCTGGCCCGGCCTGTTTGGTTGATTACATGTTTTGAACCCTTTAGAAAGGCTCTATGAGCTTTATTAAATGACTGAATAAGTGGTTAATGGATTATGCATGTTGTATAGAGACAGCATTATATATGCAGCAATAAGAAAACCATGAAAAATGATTAAAGGAAAAGGCTGACACTATTCTATTTTTCTCTTGTCAACAAATGCCACGAGACGATGTCCCCTACTAACAGGTAGTGTCTGAGTATCCAAAACCGTATACAGGTTATTCCTCTGTGCCATAGAGAAACTATTATTGCCCTTATTCATTGACAAACTGAAGAAGCACTCATTTCCACCAGAGATAAGTCTAAAAGTAGATCAAGTAATGGCAGATTGTAAATGAATACACTTGTGAGAGGATGGCTGCTTTGGTGTATTATGGTGCTTTATGACAGTGGGTATAAAAATGAAAGGATTTATATTTCTCATGGAGCCTGAATGGAGACTTGTCAAATCGCTTTACATCCTGAATGTAAACTGTCCTTTTCTTCAGACGAGGGGCATCTGATGAAGAGCATCCGAACTTCCCTGCAAACAGTCATCCCTGTCTGTGGGGACCTTCTTC
Source organism: Nannoperca australis (assembly GCA_036023655.1). Classification (NCBI taxonomy): domain Eukaryota; kingdom Metazoa; phylum Chordata; class Actinopteri; order Centrarchiformes; family Percichthyidae; genus Nannoperca; species Nannoperca australis. Next base: position 25,610 of record JAVQJD010027188.1, on the reverse strand, counting down.
TTGGTGAAACCCGGATCCGCAGAGCGCCTCTTTGTGAGGTGAACATCCCGAAAGGAGCTCAAGTCTTGATGAGCAACAACCGACATGCCTTCACAGCATCAGCGCCTGAGGATATGAGGCAACGCCGCGATGCCCTTCTTGATCACGACTTCCAGTATCATCTTTTCACCCTCAACTGCGAGCACTTTGCCACTTTTGTACGCTATGGAAAAGCTGTTTGCAACCAGGTACACATTAAAAATAACATCTCACAGCGTTTCTTATTATTTGTTTGTGCAAGAGTAATTCAGATTATGTTTGGAGGTCATAGTATACAAGCACTGACACTTCTCTGATACTAATAAATAACATTTGTTGTGTGTGGTTTTATTGTTCTGTCATTCCTCCTATAGATCCCTGGAAAACGCAAGAATGTAGAGTGCACGGAGGCAACTGCAGTCTTCCATGAAGTTGTCAAGACCAAACAATTTGCTCAAGACTACTACAAATGAGCCTTCTGGCTCAGTGAACTCATGTATAGCATCGTTTAAGGAGTGCAGTGAAGAAATACATGTATCTCTTTGTGAATCATGTCGCTTTAAACATCCAGGATTTTTTCTTTATAGCTAGCATGGATTTTTTTTTATATCAGTGATGGAAAATGTGTACGGTTTTTCTTATTCTTATGTTTTAGATAGTCCACATGAATGTAAGCATATTGATCAGAACTCGCCATCATGATGTGGTACGTGACTGTAAATCAACACAGACAGAAAACAAGCTCTAATGTTATACTTAGAGTAATTACCAAATGGTTTTTCTTTAAATGGTTTAAATCTGACACCCTTTGATGAGCGTGGCTGCTAGTAATAAAATGTACTAAATTATTTTAACGCCACATGCTGTTGATGAAATAACTTTCAGTTCAGTTCAGTTCAGTTCATATATTGTTAAATCTGTTAATCCAGTGCTTTTATGGTTTGTGTAGAGCTCAACTAATGCCATAAAACATAGTGCTAATATCCTAGATCCAAAAATATAATAGTTATCAAAACAGCTGCTTTTGTCAGTAGAGAAAACAATACAGAAGTTGCCACCAGAAGTCTGCAGGTGTATGGATGAGCATTGGAGAGGGGGAATGTTGTTTTTACTCTAAGTTAGCATGGGCTAATCATGTTAATAAAATTAAAAAAATATCCTTAGGTTCCTAAGTGGGGTGGAATGGGGGGCAAACGCATCTTCATTTAAAAAAAAATAAAAAATTATATATATGTGTGTGTGTGTGTGTGTTCTAATGATTTGGGCTGTGCTGTTACACTGTTACAAAATTTATATATGCAGTCAATAAATGTTTTTTAATATTTTTTTTATATTGTATTTGTCAACGTCCGTTATTTGTACAGTGCTTCAGGAATGAAATGATTAACACAGAGTCCTAAATGTATTTGTGCGCTCCTACATTGTTTTTTATTTCGGAGCACATTTACTCCTTGTGGGGGAACGTTAGTGCAGAGCCCTGGAGTGTTGAGAACATTAGTACACTGGAACAAAGGGGTGCTTCTGTGCAATTTAAATAATAAGGTGCATTCAATATATAGAAACATATGCAGGTTGAGGAAAGAAGAGGTACTTGTCAACAGAACAGTACTTGGTCATTCCAAATGAAATGGCTGACTATGATAATAAGAAAGCAAAAGAGGCAATGTATGCAAGAAGAACCCAGGAAGATCTCAAGAATTTCAGAATCTTCATATAAAAACAGTAATGAACCCGTCCAGTGGATCAAACAGGATTTATGGAGAACTTTTGTCCAGCAGAAGGGGGCGCTAGTGCGTCTAATACGCTGTTTGACAACATTACACCCCAGAAGAAGAAGCACCTCGCGTTACCCGGAAGTGAACTGCACTGTCAACTGGAAGTTCTTTCATTTTAGCTGAAGAACGAAAACTGTATGCTTATTTTTCCCATGGTGTTTGTCTGAGGACCAAAACCATTAAACGGACTCTCATTTCTGGCCTGAAATAGGCCACACGAAGAGACTGGAAACACCTCTGTTGAACATTCATCGTGTAGCCGACCAAAAATAATTAAACGGAACCGTGTTTTCGCTCCTGAAAGAAGCTTTTCTGTGCCATTAGACACTGGGAATCCAACTCAGCGTTAGCTGCCTACCAGCCTGTGATAGTGTCGGACTCGTCAAGAATACCCGGAAAGACAGGAGGTAATGTAAAGTTATCTTTGGATAGTGATACATATTGTATTGCTTGTCTGCTTTATATGGCTTTAAGTGAGTTATTTTGGGTATAGTTAACGCTGACCGCTAGCTAAGGCTATCGATGTGCAGTCACAACAAATCAAGGGGATACGCTAGGTGTTTTATTAATCGCAGATTTACGGTACCGTGGCAAATTCTTAGCAATTTAGTCGCTATAGCATAACACGGATCAGAGCCCAGTTTCCCGTCTTGGTGTGTAACGTTAGCGACCACACGTCAACATCCTGCGTCTGTTTTTAATTTCTAGATAACGATCGTTAGCCTGCCGGCTAACTTCCGTTCGGTAGTCACCTAGCCAACCTACAGTAGTTGCTAGCTTGTATCGTGCGATGAAGTTGCATAATGTTGTGAAGTGTGTGTGCGTTTGGTCTACAGTAGAAACGCTCTGGTAAATCCGTTTTTTAAGGGGCAGCAGCGTTGTTACACAGATATTGTGTTTACATAAAACCTGCTTTTGTTAGCCAAATTAGCATTAGCTAGCGATATGATGATTGTAGTCCACACGGCCTAATGATGTTACAAATTATTAATGGTGATTTCTTGTGTTTATAATGGCGTTTTTCAACCGAGTGTGTACTTCACGAACAACGTGGAGGCGGAATTTATAAAATGGAAGAAAAGGGTGTTTATGACCAGATGTCTCCATGTCTAGTTAAACGAGACTGACCAATTTCTACCTCCAATTTAATTTCTGTCATACCTTTTTATTCTTCTGATTCTTTTTTTATAACACTTCCACACCCGGATTTGGTGTCAAATGTAACTGTACTTATGTTTTTCAACCAGCCAGTGTGACAGTTTTCTGTGGTGTTTTCTCCCTTCACCACTCGTTGTGTTTCGCAGATGTATGTATTTGAAGAGCAAATGATTGATCCATTATTGACCAGTCACTCAACCAAACAGCCAGACGGTTCAAAAGTGAAGCCATGGAGTCAATAAGACTGTAATGTGAAAGGCCTTCTCACCGCAAACATTTTGACTTGACATTGAAAAACACATTGATTGATGGGCTCCCTTTAGTTCAAGTGTCAACTAAATGGAATGTAGCCATTCAAATGTTTTAACAGCTGTGATTTTCCACCAACATGTCAAACTGTTTCCCGTGAGAAAGGGCCTATTTTCAGCAATACAGATGCCAAATATCTGCAGTAGCTTAAGGCGAGGATCAACGTGTAAACCAAAAATCCGTGGTTTGATTTGATGGAGTTGACGTAGTGTCCGTGGCATCTGCCCTACTTTCTGCTAACAATCCCCCGCAGCAGTGCTTCACCACGCAGTTACTGCTGCATTCACGTGCTCCTCGGATGGTCCCGTTTCCCGAGTTGGGAAGCCGTTCTTCCGACTTTGGTGCGTTTGGGAGCTTTTAATTTGTAATGTGGAAACAGCGTGGACGCTACAAAGAACTGCTGCACCCGTACATTCCCTAAAACCACAAAACCATCGCTTTTCCTGACTTGTCATCAAAGTTAATGCAAATAATAACTTTTCTAACTGATGTAGGTCACTCTACGTGGACAGAAACTAACGTGTACAACCTAATGCCGTATTACAAATGTACATTGTACCCATCAGTGACGACACGAAACATGGTGAAGATTTCTATCCAAAGTCTCTGCTCACTGTGAAGTGAACTTCAGGTGTCTGAAAGGGTTTTCTGGCTGTGGGATTTAGGCTCACTTCAGCTTTTCTGAGGTTTAACTTATACCTGCTGAAAAGGCTTAAGGTTTGATTTCTAAAAGTTCAAAACGTTCAAAATGCCTACTCATTTAATTCTATTTAAAATCTACTTCAGTTTATCTCAAAGATAGATTACATCTTACTGACACACTAATGGTATGTGGGTTGTAATGTAAGTTAAATATCTGACACTGCGGTGGATTGGAATAATTATAGTTATTACAGTAGAATATTCTACAGCGTGACTTACATTTGTATTAGGCTGACATTACTTTTTTTGGCTGATCTAGCTACTTAAATAGGTGACAAGTCAAAGCACTTAATCACATTTATGCAAAACTTAAGCAAAAATCTCACATTTCCATAAAACAATCCTGCTCATTGATTTGCTCTTTGCTCACATGACTGGTCGAATCCACCCAGAGATATAAACGGTATACCACCATACAAAAGACATGTCAAAATGTCTACTGGGTGACTGTGTAGTTTGTGATATTACTCCAGAAAATGACCCCCTCCTCTAAAGACTGGCCTTTTTGGTGTCATGTTAAATGTTGTTCTGTTTCTTTGAATGCTATATTTCATGACAGAATAGCTGATGTGGCGCACCTTGACTATAATACGCTGTGGGAAAGCCTGTGTGTGTTTGGAGTGGTATCATGCACTTGGGCATTGATTGTGATGATGGCGCCTGGCCTAAAACGACCGTGTCATCGTATGTGACCCTCCGCTCTCCGCACACAGCTCATCAGTTGGCGCAGAGGAAAGACAGCAGGAGTTGCCGGGATTCGAGCATCGGGCCTGAGATGACATCACAGCAGCCACAGCTCCCCAATGCTGTCATTCCTCCCCAGCTAGCCCAGAACTCCTCTGCTCAGCAGGCCCGGCCTCACATTCACGCTAACCCGCTGGACTCGAGTCAGAACAGCGCAACCGCCGGGCCGCTGGACCACAGAGTTCTGTCAGGCAGGCCGGGCTGCTCTGGTCTGGCAGCGGGCAACGGGGAGGTGGCCAACAGGAACGTTTCTGCGTCCTGCACCAAGGCCAGCTTGTCCAGAAGAGATGGGAGCTTCGAGCCGTGGCCCGAGGAAGCGGTGGACAACTCCCACGGGCTGTACTCGCTGCACCGCATGTTCGACATAGTTGGCGCCCAGCTAACACACCGGGATGTCAGAGTACTGTCATTCCTGTTTGTCGACGTGATCGACGAGTATGAGCGCGGTGGCATCAGGAGTGGAAGGGATTTCCTGCTGGCCCTAGAGCGCCAGGGGCGTTGTGACGAGACCAACTTCCGACATGTTCTTCAGCTTCTTAGGATAATCACCCGCCATGACCTGTTGCCTTATGTCACACTCAGGAAACGGCAGGCCGGTGAGTACAAGTGTTTACATCGGGCTTTAAATACGTATTTAATAGTTGTTAATTTGGTTTAAATGTCTTGCTGACTATGTTTACACGCTTATTTCTGTTACTCATATTTGGAATATTACAATATTGTGACTTTGATGCGGGTCATGTAAAATTAGACCTTATTCAGAATGTAGCATTTTCCGATTGAGACACGTGGGGAATGCTGGATGAACATGTATACAGCGTGTTCGAAAAATGCGTCTTAGTCTGTTGTTGTTGTTGTTGTTGTTTTTACGTCCGTCTGCGGCACGCAACCCGTTTCCTGTATATTGTCAGCTCTGTGCGTTGAAAACAAACCAGCTAGCCAACAGTTTGCGAGGCCGGGCTGGAGATGCATGCACACATTTTGTATTTGCACAAATGTTGCATCTGTGACCTTTTCAAGGAGGTGGTTAAATGAATGAAAGAGGGAGGCTCAGGCGGCTCAAGTGGCTCCAGACGTTCCACTTTTCCATATTTTGACGTGATAAACGACATGTTGGGGCATCAACCCCTGTCAAACAGCCACAGTATGCACGGCTGCATGTAAACAGGAATATTAATGGAATATTCATTTTCACAAGCCATGTAAACCGTTTCATAGGAATAGTTCAAATGAGGGGAAAACAGGAATATTCTGCGCATGGTAACGTAGTGAAAGACCGCTCAAACGTGATTGGTCAATACTTAAACTAGAAATGGAAACCAGAAGGCTTCGGATACCAAAATCTTTGTCTCTTGCCTACAAAGTCTGCATTCATATGTAAATATCTGTTTATAGAGAAGACGGACTGAGTCACGCGGTGACAACTCAAACCACGGCAACAGACCATTACTGAGCTTCCCAACATGCGAAAGTGTTCCGCTAACGTTACGATCCACATCATCGCCACGCACCGAGGACAATACAGACCCCGTCAGCGCACACAAAAACCGGCTGTTCGTCTTCTGCGTTCTGTGACGTCATGATTATCCCAGCAATTCAAAATAACACCAGAAATCAACTGTCCTTTTCAGTGTGCCCGGACCCCGTGGACAAGTACCTGGAGGAGACGTCGGTGCGCTACATTTCACCGAGAGGAGCAGCGCAGAGCAAGGACACTGCCGCTCACAGGAGAACAGGTGTGCGTGTGTGCGTGTGTGCGTGTGTGTGTGTGTGCATGCTTTCTTTTTGTTTAGTTTTTACACTACTCATTTCTTCAATCAGCCCGAGAAGAGTAAGATTAGTAACATATGCAGCCAATGGAACGTCCTCATAAGTAACTGCGCTGTGATACAGAAGCCTGATTAACGTCCAAACTGATCACACTGTCACTCTCTAGGTCCTCAGCCAGTCATTTGCTGTTCCCCGTCAGGACCCCATGTTGGCCCTCCCCGAACAAAGCCTGCTCCTCCTGTACCAAACCGCAAACGGAGGAGAAGTCATTCCTCAGCTGACTGCAGAGAGAAGCAAACATGTGGTAAAAAAAAAAAACACAACATAGAGAGGGATCATCTTTTTTGTCTGGTCTCAGAGTGTGATCACAAAAGAATGAGCCCCGTCCAGTGACATTGGTTTGTGTTATTTGTTCCAACCAAGAAATACATTTGCTTGCACTTAAGTAACCAGGACACACGTGCCTTATTTATCGGGGGGGGGGGTTATATATTTAAAACGTAATTTTAACAGAAAAACCCTGTCTCAGTAGTCAGGATAAGGACTTGATTTCTCCTGGAGAACAATGTAATGCAATGTACCCGCTTTACGCATGTGCAGGACGGAGACTTTAGACGGGGAAAGAAACAGCCGGGGGGGATGTGATGTCTCGGGCCTTGTTCAGACTGCAAGCACAAATTCTTCAAAAGCAAATTTGCAAATCTGATCCACACCACGTTTAGAGGTGGTTCCCCTGAAATGTGATTCCAGTCACAGTCCAGACGCTCCGGCTGCTCAAATCGGATTTTAAAATGTCTTTTGCGTCATTCACAACGCAACATGCGACGTCAAGTGCATCAGAGCGGCTGTATACCTTCTGCACCGCGACACCAACATACACAGTTACTGACGCCTACGTCGTTACCGCAGCAACCCGTGCAGATTGGTTGGTGATGTCTGGACACACAAATCTGATCCGCTTGTCTTTACAGACCTGATTGCCTGCAGTCTGAAGAAAGCCTTATGTTGCATGTATATAGGGATTTACAGTCCCTGTTACTACAGCGCACGTTAACTGGTTCTCTGATTATCTGTCACCTGGTTTCTCTGAGTGACCTGGTTACTTAAGTGCACGTAAACCCACTGAACGACTGATCCTGACCCTGCCCACCTAAGATACTTTTACTACCCAGAGTTCCACAGTGCAAACATAAAGGAGCATTTAGCTGTTATTTTAGAGATCATTGCCCATGACCTGATTGTTTACTAGCTTATATCACAAATGTGACTGCATATGTAAACATCTTTGGCCTGGGTTAATATGAATATGAACTGTATAAGTATCTGACTTGTCGTCTGGGAACCAAAACATCTATGCTGGTTTCACACTAATGTCCTCTGTTAAATCGTGAATATCGTGCAAGATGCAGGCCGGCCGCCTCATCCATGGTGATCTTCTGCCAGCCTCTGGAAAAAGGGGTGAGGTGGAGCGGAGGACAAGACGGCACTGCTGTCCCGTAAGGCCTTTGGTGACCTGGAGTAGCCCTCTCTCAGAGACTCCATGAGGGCCCAATGCGTGCAGGCGGAGGGGGAAAATGTTCAGATCACATACAGTGATATTAAATTTGAATCGCATAATAAATGGTATTTAGGGACTGAATGAAACTCCTTGATCAGACGGATTACCCAGCCATCTTTGCAGAACATACCTCACCATCACTGGTTCACGCTCCTCTCAGCTGCTATTATGGTTAAGATGCAGGCCTGTAGAAAAAAACGATTATGCAGTTCACAAGTTGACATGTGACTAACCCCACACGTGTAGGCAACAAATGGAGAATGTGTTAAACTCAGTTGTTCTTGTGTTGAGTTGAGGCAATGCTGCCATCCTGTAGCGTGCCACGAGCCTTCGACAGGAAGGAATGTACGATAGACTCTTAGTTCCCACATAATTAAGTACAACTAGTTCAAACTAGCTGAGCCTCTAGTCAGATGCTGTGGGGACAGCTGCTGAACACCTTCACCAGTAGAATCGATCCTGCACAAACACATTCTGATGGTACTGGACCTGTCTGCATATGGTTTTATTACATACACCGATAGGGCACGGTTGTGTGATTACTATCAGGTGTGATTTGAGTATTTTATGGCCGAAGTGCACTGGAATTAAAATAAACCAAGCACCACAAGCACACTGAAGACTGGACCACTAGTTAATTTGCAGTCACATAATGTACACACCATGTTGTACCTGGTTTCAGCCACTCTCTGCTCCATGCTTCTCCCACCAGAGGTGCACGTGCACATCAGGGAAATGCAGGAGCGCTACGCTCACGGATGTCCTGAACATGTTTGACCGTGCTTTTCCACTTGGCCTCCATCACATCTGGATCTCCATAAGGAGCGGGAGCTGCAGTCCAGTGCAGGTGGTTAATAATGGCTGGCCTTCACAGCTTTAGGTCCTCACCCTCGCTCTCCTTTGCAGCAGCATCCATCCACGTTTTCCCTGGACCAGTTTCAGAACAGAAACAAAATATTAAAGAAGAAAAAGCATTTATAGCAACTGCCGACCTAAACACAACTGCCAACACGCCATAAAGTCTACCTTTACAAACTATTGAGGTCATGGGGTTCACCCCAATAATATTTTCCCTCTTACATTATGTAAATGGGGTGGACTTAAATTTACCTTATGATGGAAAGGTTTGAAGTTGCACTGAGGTACATCTGTCCTTTACATTAGGGAGAAGTCTCTCCCAAAACACATCACACCACATTGAAATAAAATACTGAAGCGTGGATATATGAATTGGTTCAAAAGAAGTAGTGATTACACTCACTTCCAGCCATCCGAGATTTCTACTCAGCAACAGAGATTCACTTGCATTAAGGCACAAGATCTTGACTCAAACAGTGACTGTAATACTTGATGCACACGAACCACAGGATCAACGTCTTAATCGAGGAAATATTAACTTAACTACCAACCACGAACATACAGATGAATGAATACATTCTGAATACAGCAAGAGGCAATTAATCAGTGAATGAGACCACCGTGTACCAGATAAAGCAGTGAATGACGTCTTGGCAAGATGGATTCATTTGTGGGAACAAATGAGATCAAGTGGATGAAAACCGTAACATTAACCATTTAAATTGAACTAATGCACAGATTGTTGGGAAGTAAAAGAGAAATAAGATGGTTTCTATATTGATGGGAGATGTTACTTCTAACCTAACATTCCCTAATCTCGCGTGTGCTTTAGCATTAACCCACAATCACAGGAAAACGTAGGTCAGCGGGAGGGATCTCTGGGACCCTTTTTTTGTTTCCTATTGTGTTAAACATACCATACCAATTAGCATACATTCACTTATGTATTACGTGGTGAGTTCCTTTGTTCTTTGTTAGCCCGTGGAGCTGTCCCTGATGATCTCCAGGGTGCTCGGTGCTGCCAGGTCCTACATTTGGGCTTCAGGCTTCGATTCATCGCCAGTTGGCACTAATCGTTCCTCTGGTCATCCTCCATGGGTCCTGCAGTCCCGTTTCTTGACCCAGAGGTTCGGGAAAGTTCCTTCTCTGTGGAAGGAATGAAATTCTGCTTACGACGCTACGTTACAAATCAATTAGCCGTGCAAACAAAGTCACCATGCTATGTAACTACACTTTAGTATTCTAATGTTTGCTAACTTATTATGAACAATTATGCCTCATCAAATGGTAGGTTTTACAAAATAAGATGCCAGTGCTAGCTGCATAGGGAAATGATCCATTTTAGCTGGTGGGTTTTACAAGACAATATGTCGACCGATTACAAAACAACACTTTCTGTGCAGCGTCACAGCTCTCTGATTTACATTCCAAATGATAAGACCCAGGAAACATTAAGTCAACTTTTCAACCTGCAAGTTGCTCCTTTTTCATTATTCAGTCAACTACTTAAGTCACCATTGTAGCATTATGAATGCCTTCCAGGAGAAAGTGTGTGCTGAACGACTCATCGCGTCTCACTGATGTCTGAACAGCTATAAACGCTGAGACAGCCGAACCCCAGGCGGTACAAGAGTCTTCAGCCTCGTACATACGCTCGCAGTTGTCTAACGTCACGCCGGCTGCCAGACGTCGCTCAGCTGTGATGGGAGTGTTATGGTCTGTTATCATTACAGACGTACAGTGGTGGTGTTGGTTGTTTGCTGATTTGCTCCAGCCCTACTCTGGCATTCGCTCTCGGGTGATCTTCCTGACTCTTACCTTGTGCTCTTCTTCAGATATCCGCCTCCGGGTTCGCGCTGAATACTGCCAGCACGAGTCTGCGCTTCAGGGCAACGTCTTCTCCAACAAGCAAGAGGCAGTGGAGCGACAGTTTGAGCGCTTCAACCAGGCCAACACCATCCTCAAATCCCGAGACTTGGGCTCCATCATCTGTGACATCAAGTTCTCAGAGCTCACCTACTTGGATGCCTTCTGGAGGGACTACATCAATGGATCGTTGCTTGAGGCCCTTAAGGGGGTCTTTATCACAGATTCCTTAAAACAGGCCGTGGGCCACGAGGCTATAAAACTGTTGGTCAACGTTGACGAGGAGGACTACCAGGCCGGTCGACGCAAACTGCTCCGTAATTTGGTCACAAATGGAGGGAGCCCACCAGGAGCTAGCAAAGACTCCGTATCTTAGAAGCAACGGGGAGGAACGCTGCGTTGCCCCCCCCCCCCCCCCACAGGGAATAGAGTGAGATGTGGTTGTGTCGTTTGAGGTGCCTGAAAGGAACTGAAGAACTTCGAGCCACCGCATTGATCCCTTGAGAGCTAAGGCCACAGGAAACCTGGCACCCCTAAGCGTAGCATGCGAGGTGATTGGGAACTATGTTAGCAGAAAGAAGTAGGCGATGCATACAGGTTGACATTATTCTGAATGTTAAGCTGCTCATTTTCTTCAAGGAGGACGATGCTGAATCATGTGTGCATTGAATTTAACTAATTTCTTGTTTCTGGTATGTTAGCTCATTGAAACACAATTTGTTAACTCTAATGATACGCTTCACTCCTGTTCAAAGGTGGAGTTATTTTCAATACAGAAAACATGCTTACCGCTGACAAGTTACTCCCAGTGGGAGTTGTACCTTTTATTGTCAAACTGGTTCATCTTTTTTCCAGGTTTTTCAGGTACATTACAGATTGATTGGATTAACCCAATGAAGAGAGTGTTCTGTATGTTATAGAAAGGCGCAGACCGTACTTGACTTCTTTTTCTATTGCTCTCAGCTTCTTATCCTACTTTCCCAAAACTGTGCAGAGTTTCCTTGTCTGGAAAGATGAACCCTTCCAGAGCCTTTTTTTATTGGCTCACCTTTGGTCACTGTCGACATCATTGTGTCTTGGCTTTGCTTTTAACCAGTTCTTTGTTTTACACCGTGGCTCATTGACAGCAGCTGTGAGTCTGTCCTAATTTGAAAATCAAGTGTCCAGTCACTGCCAATATTTAAACGTTTGTGGGTCGTTCTAAGCGGTTGTCGTATTCCAGTGAAACAGAGTCATTCGCTGGTGTTTTAGATTTGTTTGGATTCGCAAATCAGTGCCAGTTTTCATCGTCAGCCTGTACCCCTAGACCTCTGCTCACTCACCTTCACTCATATATGTGTATAGATATATCATACAGATATAACACTGAACTTTCAAAAAATAAAATTGAAATAAATAACAAAAGAACAGCAGGTGAAAGGCCCAGCCAGTGTGTGTACAGTCCTCTCCGTCGTACAGGTGATCCGATTCCAGGACACATCGGAATAATTCCCAGGGCTTGTGCTTGTTTAAGATGTCACAAGGTAAAACCGTCTTCTCTGTGGAGGTGGTGCGCCTCCTGGGGGATAACCATGTAGTTGCAGGCGTTTGCCATCACTTCCTCGTCCACTCGCTTGACGGCCTGTTGGACGTGTTAGAGAAAGCATCTCTTGATGCTCGCTTGAACCAGCGTGTTGATCCTCTACAATTTAGTTTGCAGATCTTAAACAATGACGTGCTTCTACTGGCAGAACCCCACTTTTACAGTGTCAAATGCCTTTAATGCTAATTAACCAAAATGTAAAAATGGATTAATTTCTTTTTGGTAACCAAGAAATGAGGTGGATTAACATTAGGTTTGGTGCCTGTGACAAGCAGGCGTTTACAGTATTACTTTTAATTTACTGCAGTCAGAGGGAAGTCCCTCTGAACAACCCAAAATCTAAATCGCATGGATTCAACACAGTGTTGAAGAACAGACTCTGCTTCGTGTTGACATGAAAGTAAGCAAGTCACTTGCTGCAGATTTTGTGGCTTCACATTCATTCAGCTAGAGTTTCGATGTCACGGCTGCAGGATTTCACAAGGTGCTGGTGACAAAAAGAGCTGTGGATCAGTAGCCACGTTCAGCTCCTACAGCTTATTTTTGAGTAACTCCACCCTTTTTAGTTTATTGGCATTGCAGCATTAGCGAACTTCAGAAATTGTGCACAACATTAAGTTCCTGACAAACAAAGTCGAGCTGAGAGTCCGCCACCGTGTGGTCCACAGGCTGCAGAAGGACCACGTCTCCCCTGATCAACAGATAATTGATTATATATTAGATGTTGGTAACACACGTTAATTGTGACTGCGCTGGCAAAACGTTCTTTAAACTGTTTGCGTTGACAGTTGAACCAAATGGTGGGTTGTTTGTATTTGTCCTCCTTCCACGATACTTTGAGGATTCGGAGTACAGACTACTGCTGCCAGACTAGTTCTTCTAATGCTGGTGCAGGACCTCCATGCGTGTTGGCGGCCCACTGGCTGTCAGCTGCAGTCTCTGTGCTGTGTTCAAGTGCAACTTTTTAAACAAAGCAATCGTTAGTCGACCAACATTATAATCAGACAAGAATGTCAGTATTGGACGATTGTATTAAATCCCGGATTATGTTCAGAGACAGCATCTTTAAAATTCTGTCTTTCCACAGTATCTTGAGCGTGGAAACTGCGGTATGGTAACAAATAGAAAAAGATTGTGGTTACGTTTTAATAAAAGTCAGACCCACACACGGCCATCCATCGACCCGACCTCCACACCCTTACTTTCGAGTAGCTGCATAAAGGACACTCTCCTTCCTGCGTTGGCACTGAACGTTAGCATTCGATGTAAATGGTGACGTGCAGAATTGTCCAATATGGACGCAATTTGTAGGAAGGTTGGGCTGGAGTCGACACCCTCGTCAACAGGGCGCCGTACTCGTACATTTTCAAATTCTCCAAATTGTGGTTTTTAAAAAAAATAACAAATTTGATACCAAGAAATGTCAACACGGGTGCACCAGGACTAATTATAACATAATGCAAACTCAAAAGTACCTCTGTTTGGAAATGTGTAATATCAGTGATCATGTATCCAGTATAAACATAATGCCGTTTTGTGATGAGATTATTTTGATGATGTAACAGAAGTAGGTTAGAGACTAAATGTCATTTTGATAAGGATTCTCATTTAAAATGCCAGTCTCTAATGCGAACATTTGAAACATTTACTCTTTTACTCTGTGCGCATAGCCAAATGACATAAAAAAAATGATGTGCAGGCTCATTCTCGTAGCAGCAAAGGTGTGCTTGTCAGCAAAGTATGTAGTTTTGATGCAGTTCTTCACTTTCCACCTTGATATTTTTACTTCCTGCATTACAAATGCGCTTCTTATTCTTTCTTTTTTTGCCAAATCTCTGTAATCTAATTTTGCCTACGATTTAAAAGTGTAACTGAACTCTTGTCTAGCTTTCCATCAGTTAGTTGGTCAGGTGAAATTCAGATTTTTGCTTTAATGTACCCTATTAAAAGTCCAGTGTATGTTTTTGCCAAATATATTCTTCCTGCTAAAAAAAAAAAAAAAAAGCCCCATCTTACCACCCATGGGTACACGTCCGGACACACAAGTCATGACCAGGCCACTGTTACTGTGAATTCTATAGAGTGGGCCTTCATTTTATATTTTTACCCCAGTGGAATTTCATGTAAAGGTTGCAAGGTAGTATCTATTATATAGGTTGGTGTATGTTACGTTCATTGTATGTTATGTTAGTTGTTAAATGCAGCTGTCTTTTACACAAAATTGCATGTAACCTGTTATGATCTCCAGAAATGTCATAGAAACTCAGTGCTAACATTTTGTAAATAACTTTATTGTCAGGTTTTCTTACTTCAATTTTGCATTTCTTTCAGAAAACAGACAAGTAGGACTGTTAATAAATGAAATGGATGGGTTTTTGTTGAAGTCCCAGTCCTATTTCTTTTTTTTTTTTTTATGTCACATGGCACATCGATTTGGTGGGAAGCAAAATTTTCCATATTAGAAAATATAGAGAACATATTTAAACAGCTTCCTGATGGATCTGATGCTTATTATGGGCTACACCATCATTTTAGAAATTTGGCCGAAACTTTTTCCCTCTTTGACACACAAACCCTGTGTACGATGTAGACTGTTTGCACACGTGTTGACTGTGTGTGATGGTTCACATGAGACTGGTCCTGGCTGCACCTCACCTCTCTTACACACTGTGTCCTCATTCCCTTCACTCGCCTCTTGCTCCTCAGCTCGTCACACTCACAACGAGAAGACATACAAGGACGGAGAAATCCAGGCAGCACATTTTGTCTGACGAACCAAGTTTATTCAGACCGTGAATGTTCCTGCAGAGACTTGAATGTAATGTATGTCAGTGTGACCCACACCCTCTACCACTATGACGGTATTGCTTTCAACACATACGCTAAATGAAATGATTAAAGACTTGGTGGTTAGTCCTGTTGAATTGTTGACCAATAAAAGTACATTTTGCTGTGTTTCTATATGCCATGGACGCTCTGCAATCAGTTAATTTATTGATTTTCAAACAGATTTTTGATTAACCACTGCTACAGCAGGTCTGCTGTCAGTATGATCCAACTTTGTACAAAATAGATTAAACAAATTTATGAACACATGCTGGCTAGTCCTGTGTACTTGTTGATCTAGATAGTGCTTTCACACATTTTTGCTTATAGATGTTGCCGTCAGTTAATTTACTCAAACTTAAAATGATTCAACTTTTCACTCTCTGAAGAACTTGAAGCTGCATGCAGCATTTTACAAGTACAAACACATTGTTAGACAAATAGGCATTATACAACTTTTAAAGGCCCCATATTATGCTAATTTCCAGCTCTATATTTTCATTACGGGACTCCACAAGTAGTTTTACATGATTAACAGTAAAAAAAAAATCCTTATGCCTCTATTACTGGCCCTTTATACAGCGCCTCAGTTCATCCTCTGTCTGAAACAAGCCGTTTTAGCTCCTGTCTCTTTAAGACTGTACCCTAAAACCCCATTGGCCAACGTCTGGAGGCCTAAGGAGGGGCAGCAGACAGAAACGGGAGGATTACCCAACCTTATTTAAAAAGAAAATGTGTACATCAAAGGACAAATCATTTTTTGGATTTATTTAAATAAATCAAATTGAATTGAATCCCGTTTGAATTGTGCCATGAATTACACACGTTTGTTAGTTTAAAAGATCAGGAAACACTACAACTATCTCTGTGTTTGACAAAAAGTCATAGTTAAGATTTTATTAAAAAGTACAACTTAACAAAAAAATCTAACATACATCAATAAAGTCTGGCTAAATATAACTTTAACTGACTAAAACAATATTACATTGATTTAACAATAATCAAATACAGTCCACAACCAATTGTTTAAGCATGCCTGTTGGTATTACGCTGAAGAGGTTAATGCATCCCATGATGCTTTGTGCTCAGTACATTTACAGATCTTGTGCAACATGTTTTCAATTTCATTAAATTAATTTCATCAGTTACACACTTACAAAGACAGTGAAGAAGACCAAGCTGCACGTTACTCAACAACTAGCTAGTCTCTTTAGTGTTTCAGTGGCTCAGCTGATTAGAGCAGGAGTAGGAGTTACGAGTAGTAGTTCCAACTACTTGAATACGAATTGCATATTGTAGAACTTGATATTATTAAGTGGCAATAAGTGCAAATGTGATGAAAAAAGTCGACTTCTTTGCTCGTTATGTTTTTGGGAAACAGGTTCTAGATGGTTCACTGTTTCTCTCATGAATGGTTGTATATTGCCCATGTGTGTTGCTGTCTCTCGTTCATGACGGCTTCTGAAAGCAGAGGATAGCGCAACAGTTCATCAACGGTGCTCCTAGGATCTAAAGTCCTTTTTACTATAGGGTTTGTTTCCCAAGATGTTTTCCACCTCAGATGCAATGGGCAGTGTTAACTTCGGAAGAACCTGTGGAATGAGAAGAAAGAAAGGATTACTGCCTTTACTTCTGAGTGTCACTGAGACCTCGGGTGTGTTTGCCCATTTGGTTCTGGTTGTTTGTTGCTGGCGTGAAAGAAGTCCCCTGAAGTCTGGTGTAGCTCAAACAACCAGAGCAAGAGGCATTTAGACAAATACATCTGCTCATCATGTGCTTTAGTTGGTCTGGGTTGTGGACTTAGATCTGGGCCGGGGGTAGTCGCAGCCCTACGTGTATTGTTACTGTCAGATGGTGCAAACCTTGAAGGTGTGAAGTGTAAAGCCCAGGTCAGACCAAAGACTCGCATGTGATTTGACAAGCCGAGCTGAGACGGGCAAGTTCACACCACTGAAACTTTTTCCTGCGACGTTCTGAAGCGGGTTCCTCTCGTCACAAATGTTTGGTCTGAACTGGCCTTAAAGCACCTGCCACTGCAATCGAGTATTGGAGTTGAGGCTGTGGATGCATGTGACCAGAACTAAAAGGCAAACAATGGATCATTTTTTTCTTTGGGCAATACCAAGTAAACTTAACAACAGGTGTGCAGGTGACCTGAAGCATCCCGAACACGAACCCAAGACTGTTTGGTTCCACTGAATGCTGGCTGTGGTTAAGGAACTGTTACCAACGTGGTTCCACCCGCTGCCTGTCTGCTTTCTGACCTGTATTGCTTTGATATTCTCCATCAGCTGGTCGGCTCTGGAAGCTCCCAGCAGGACAGAGTTCACCCCTTCGTTCCTCAAGCACCAGGCTGTGGAACAGCACAGGAACAAAAGGTGAATTCAGCTTTCATTGTTGTGTGGAAGTAAAGAGTGAAGTCATCTGGCTGAGGAATCACAAGAGGCCGTATGTGTGCAGGACAGATTTGTCTTGTCATGTCTTTTATGATTCCCTGAATATTTCTACATGTTGCTGTTTAGGAAAAGGCCGGTGGCCGAATGAATGGCCGATTTTCTGTTTTATGGAATAAGACTTTATTTTTGACAGAGACAGAAACATCTGATATTCCACAAGAAAAAACAGTTAGCAAAGTGGGATATGATGGACATAAAGACAAGTGCAACACATTGGAGTTTTGTTTACCAATAGCCAGTTGGGGCAGAGTGCAGCCTAGTCGCTCAGCAACTGCCTGCAACTCTTTTAGCTTCACCTGCTGACGGTGCCCCTCCTCACTCAGGATCTTGTCCTTCATCCACTGATAACCCTGTCGCACACGGCACAGGACAGAGCTCAGGGGTTTAGTGTGTTTGTGACACAACAGAATGACATAATGAGTAGTAAGAAGAAATACGAGTGTTACCTTAAGCGAGGCACGTGAATAAGGGGGGATCCCACTGTTATACTTCCCTGAGATGATGCCACAGGCCAGTGGAGACCAGGTCATGGCTCCAATGCCTGCATGCCCAAAACAGGCCATGTAATGGACCAAATCACAAAACAGCAAACTTTTAATGTTCAATCAATTGTTAGTTTGCAGTTTTATAATATGGGGGACTAGGAGGGGGACTGTACCCCCTACAGGTACAGGAGGTTCAAATATAACTTATTAAAGAATTTCCCAAACAATCTCTTACAAAGGTACAGCTTTCCTCACAGGCTATAGATATATTTACCTATCTTGTGGAAGAGTTCAGGGAGTTGCACTTCAACTTTCTCCCTCTGGAACATGTGGTACTCTGCCTGTTCGCAGATGGGTTGGATCTGGTTGAACTGTCGTGCCACCGAGTACGCCTCCTACAGCAAATACAGGGAATGATTAGTGAACAGTCGTCTTCATGAGTCTTCATGGATCCAAAAGTGTGACATGATTCATGGAAAACCCAACGTGCATTAATTCATTTGCAAAAACAAAGAAACACAATTTCTAAAAGACCTAAAGATAATGAGAAAATCTAAATGTGGAAGACCTGCAGAGAGCAATGGACCCATGAATGTATTTACAGGCTTATTGTGAGACTTATTGTGCGTGAACTCACCATGATCTCCATGGAGGTCCATCGTGACGTCCCCCAGTACATGGCCATCCCCTGGTTGATCACATGGGTCATTGCCCTCACCGTCTCTACCAAAACAGCCCAAAATTAGCTAGTCCTAGGAAAGACAGAATATAAAGCTACAAGAAGAAAAATAGCATAAAAACTGTAGTCTTTTTAATGTTCTGGGTTTTTGAGTTTTGAGTTTTTAATATTCACCAAACTTTCAACAACTGCCCAACAACAAGCCTTGAAAGAAAAACAGATAAGATTGTGTGATTCATCACAATCTCAAGACTAAGCATTAAAACCAAATTCATTTAAATGTACAATTTACACTGACGTTGGTGTTTACAATGAAATCAGAGTTGTTCCTTGATTTCTGTATTCAAGATATTGAGATAGATGAATACTTATGAGCATCATGCTGCACAGCTTGATACATGCAGAGTGTTTTAAATGGGATAGCTGAGCGTATGTAATAATAATGTAATCTGGACAACCAGCACTCCCAAGTCTTATTGGACAAGGCCAGACTCGGTGGAATGTCCCCACCAGTAGAAAACAAAGCAAAGGCTGATCTGTGGGAGGAAAAGCACCCACCTTCTATAGGTGTGTTAGGATCTGGTCGATTTGCAAAAACCACGTCTACGTACTCCAGCTGAAGTCTCTCTAGTGATGCTGTTAGACCTGTTTCATAAAGATAATTTCACATTTGGAGGCTCTTACTTTTGTTGTCATGACAAAAGGCTGGTCTTACAGTTATTCACAGTGGAAGCTAAACATCTTACCTTCAATTATATGTTTTCTAGACAATCCTCTTTCCATTTCTGCTCTGAAAAACAAACATCTTCCATTTCAGAACTCAAGATGTGAAAAGGGTGTGCACCATTCTAATATCCATTGTGTGTTGGCCCTTGTTATACTGAATATATGTATGCATAAAGCACATAACCATCAAACCTTGAAGTTCTTGATAAACTTCCAGCTGTTGGAAAGGTCCATAAATGTACCATTGGGTTGTTTTAAGCCTCTTTATTTGAGTCCAACCCTCCGTGAGCCCTGCTAATGTAATAATGCAAATGTCCCTCTGCCTTGGTTGCATCATCGCCTGTCGGGTTTAATCAATCACAGTTTCTCTCTTGTCTTCTATTGGAGAATAACAAAATGGCCAAGAATGTATTGCACATCCTTAAATGTAAAGTCAAGTGCCTCCTTAACACCTTAGCTTATTGTTATAGGGAGAGAGAGAGAAGGATAGAAACATATACATATACATACTTTCCGCCCCAGAAGATTTTGGTGGTGATGACTAAACTGGAACGCCTGCATGTGAGAACACATTGAAAAATAAAAACCAGACTGTGGTAGTTTCATTCTCTCAAAAATGACAAATGATTATTTCAATGACAAAAACTATGATATATGATCAAGCACATATCGGTTTAGAAAAACAGAATGTAGATCACGAGAGAGAGGCATCAAGGAAACTTTTTTCCTCATATCAAGTCTGAAAAGTCAACATGAAAAGTCCTACCTCCATCCTTTCTTCTTTATGATACTTCCCAGGACAACTTCAGCCCTGGAAGAGGAGATCAGCAGAGAGAGAGAGATGTTTGATGTTTATAAAATATAATATATGTAATGAGCAAATGTGCACAGTTTGCAAATCGGATCCAAGCCACATGTGGAGGTGGTTTGAAATCACATTTCAATTGGATTGAATTTCTACAGATGCGTCTCAGTTTAGACACTGGCTGATTTCAAAGTGTCTTTGGCATCACACGACGACAACATCAACTCAGGTTTTGTTTAGAAGAAAACTCCACAAGACACCTTTCATTTGAGTTCATTGATCACATATGTTGTTAATTAAATGGGGACACACTTACCTTCCAGCAGCATACACCTCAGCCGTGTCAAACAGATTGATTCCATTCTCATATGCCAAAGTCACCAGCTCCTCCGCCACCTTCAACGGCAACATTTGAAGAGATAAAGATGAGCAAAGTCTTTTATTTTCTCTCCCTCTGACCTCTGAGAAGCTGTCTGCTGACGAGTTGAAAGGCAAACACTTATCAACAAGGCGTCACTGTATTTCCTATGAAAGACTTTTGAGGTGAGGCTATAGTGTCACTAGAGCTTGGTAGGTCCACTATCTAGTAGATGGATTGCCACATCTCTACCATTTTAGAAAGATATTCAATGTCCCCAGAGGATTTAAGGTCTCTAATGACTTTGTCTTCGAGATCTCTGAATTGCAGCCCAAATATCTGAGCAAGACATTTGTGTTTCAGCCAATAAAACCACAGCATTACAGAGACAGTTCCACTTTTGCACAAGACGGTGCCCTTACGACAGTATAAAAACTGCATAGTTACTTTGGTCATCAAGATAACTAACAACAGTCACTCAATCCACACTTCAGGTGCTGTTGGTTGGAAGCTTCATCTGAACTGGGCCTGTCTTGACTTGGCCTATAAGCCAAGTAAGTCTTAGGTCTTCTAAGAATTAACTAATCACAGGATCACAGGATCGCATCCTGTGGGGACTTTGGAACATCTGGACCAAATTTCATTACATCCAATAGTAGATAGATATGTAGATCAGTTTCAGTCTGGACCACGTTCATGCAGTTTATTGCATTTCTGCTTCAGTTCCTGACAGTGAGTACACATACAGACTGAAAACATGCCTTTTACTTGGTGAAACTCTATCATTGTTCCGCCCTGTTATACTTGAGCCTGGATTACATGCGACTGTACAGGTGTTCAGGTATTCTCTCCTACCTCATTCGTTATCTGGCCTCCGAAGGTAACCCACGTGCCTGCACAAAAATAAAATGATTACACTGTGTGTGTGTGTGTGTGTGTGTGTGTGTGTGTGTGTGTGTGTGTGTGTGTGTGTTGCAGCAGACGATCTGAGATAACCGTTGGCTTGCTTTGATCACAGGAGATGAATTGCACTTTGTTTGGAGCTCTTTTGTCTCTATAAGCATCCACAGATGCTGATGGACCACATTGTTGTCACTGTGCATGCACGTATACGCCACACTCACCTAATCCAAGACAGGACACCCTCAGCCCCGATTTGCCCAGATTTCTGTTAACCGAAGAAATTCATGCAAATTACAGTGTGCACATCATATTATACATTTATTTATATCATGTTGAAATTTCTGCAGTAAGGTTTTAAAGGCCTATAGGCTGTGCTCAGTAAGAATTCGGGGGCTGCATTTTTTCCCCACACAGGGCTAAAGCCATGACCCTGATATTCCACTAATAATCTGAATAATAGCACAGTCAGAATAAAAACAGACAAAAGAAAGAAGTGCTACCGTCAGCACCACAGTTCCATCAGAAGGATGGAGATGACCGGGACTAGAGGACAGAGTGTGTGGTGCTCATTTTCTGTGTTTTGTGAAGTTCTAAGAGGCCTGCTCTCTCGCCGCACTACCCCCTTGCAGGTCAGGACAAGTGAAGGCCCCTTAGCGTCACCACCGCCGGGCCAGAGGGACACCCCCCCACCAGCACCGCTGAGTGGTCCATGTGAAGTCATAAGACAATAGGATGTGGAGGATGTGCAGTGGTATGAGTGCTGAGCAGGGAGGAAAAAAATAGATTAGACAATCAAATAAGCAAAAGAAAAGATGAAAAGTGAAGTTAAGGTAAGTTTGATTAGAATTACAAGGGTATCAATAATAATAATAATTATAGTTATTATTATTTCATAATATCCACCATCTCCTGGCTGAACACCTCTGCTGTCCACTGATTGGAGGAGTCTACTCCCTGGCCCGAGAGGTTACAACCAGGATGCGAGGGCCTCATGTTCCACTGCTCTTCCCTGTTCCACCTGGACAGAGGTGAGTTGTCAGGCGGAAAACAGGAAGGACAAACAGGCAAGAACAAAAAGGCTGTATCTATGATGGTTGAGGGTGAACTTGTTGTGCTTGTGTGCCAGCATGCCAGCCAATAGGGGAACGTGTGTGAGGGAGAACTTCTCAAGAGTAGAAGCAAGGAAAGGCATTCAGAAGTGACGGACAGAGCTTGAGAGCAGTCTATTTCACAATTTAAGAGTGTGAGGGGGCTTTTATCTCGCCGGCAAAGGGAGGAGGTGTGTGTACGCACGTTTAGACACGACGAGCATTTTCCTGTCAAACATTAGAACGGACTGCTGCCATGCTAGAAAGAATGTGTCTCAGCGAGGCCCTCGGCTCTCACAGTGAGGCTTTTGTCTCTGCTCATGTTCAGAGATCCACTCTAAACAGACCTGCTGCCGCTACTGTTCAATATTATTACTTGAACATTTGACACAATATTGGTATTGAAGTGTGTGCAGTGTGGACAAGAGACAGGCAGCAGGTTTTGGACAATGTCAAACCGTTCTCGATATGCAACACAGGGGAGACACTCAAAATTACAACTTAATTATGAACTCAAACTACAACATAAACACAATGCAGACTAAGAACATGTTTGCTTTGAAAGGACTGCCATGGACTTGTGTACAGACATTCATGGTGCCTGACTTCTCCTGTAGCACCACTGGCAGAAAGACATAATAAACTTTACAAAAAATAATACAATATATTATTTGCTATATATATAGAGAGAGATATAAATCTCTAAAACTGCTTTTATTTTATTTTATTTACTTCATTTCTTGAGTTAAGCTCAGTCAGTAGGGAAAACAAAGATTATTTTTTACAAGGAATTCATAAGGTTCACAGCATGACTCCTTAATTACTGGTTTGTGGGTTGTAGATTCATATTGTAGGTTTATTTCGGCCACTTTCACATCTTAGCTCAGGGCTATAACTGAGTTTTATGTATATCTAAAACACAGTTATAACCCCGCGCCCATCTCACCTGTAAATCATGCCGGTGGTGTGAGACATGCTGTCCCTCAGTGAAACGTGGTTCATCCTGAGGAAGTCCTCCAGGTTTTTGAGCTGTGCGGCTGCGCGCACCTCTCTGAGGCGCTGGAACTCTGCCAGCTGGCTGCTGCGCTGCTGCCTCTCTTCCTGCTCCAGCGCCTGCTCTGACAGGAAGCAGCTGAGGCCACTGTGCACGCTCTCGCTCATGGATGACAGGGACAGGATCCGGCCTCCGGAGCCGCCGCTGCCACTGCTGATGCTGCTGCTTCGACATATCCCACTGCCGTCCCGATTCCCGGGCGGCACCCCTCCACTCCCCCCGGGCTTGGGCATCTAGAAGTTGATGACGAAACAAAATGTGGTGTCACGATCAAACGGGAGTGTGATGGAGCCGCAAACACCGCCTCCACCGGTGTGAGTGGGTCGGTCACTCATCGGGACCATCCTAACACTGCTGCCACGTGCACCGCGGGCTTGTGACATAATCACAGCTGTGTTTCGTGGCCTCTGCTCCATCTCTGCCGCGTGCATTATTGAAGTACAACCACTGAATGATTCATGGCTGAGTTAAGTATTGTATGTGAAGGACTGGTGTTCTTTGCTGTTTGTCTGCGCGGAGCAAAGGGTGAACATGCACACATGCACACGACAGTGGCGGACGTCTGTGTGTGAACTGAGCAGTCTTCACTTTGAGGAATTATTGAAAGACAAGGTGATGTTTCGACAGCTGACAGTCTCGCAGTTAACTGCTCTGCTAAATGGTTGTTGAGTATCAGACAAGAAGGAGAGAGCACAGTGAGTACAGGCTTAGACAATCAATGTAACCAGGGCTGTTTCTTGCTTTGTGCACACGGCCCTGAAGCCACCAGGGAGCCCACAACCTGCCGTGTCTTTTTTTTTTAGACATTGCAACAACAGTCTCTTTTGGTAGCCAAGCACCCTCCTGTGTTGAGTGAAAGCACCTATATGCTATATATACATGCATTTCACAAAATAGGGGCCCCCATACATCATTTTGCATAGGGTCCCCAAAAAACTAGAAACGGCCCTGAAACAGCTCACATCTAAACTGTCTCTAAATAATCCTTAAAATAATAAAGGGTTATCCTCAAAATGATATATAAAAAAACAACATACCATAGAACTGCAGCCATTTGTTGTATAAATAATACATTTGCTTTCTGTTAATGCTTCTCATTGTAAATGATGCATGTACACATGGTGAATGCTGATTAAATTCTCCATCAAACAGTCTCTTATTCTCATCTCACATTTATATTTTATTTCATGCTTCCCTTGAGGTTCATGTCTTAAAGTTGTCGTAGAGTTTTTGTTCTGGTGAGGTTAGAGTGTACCTCTGCCTCTGAGCAGGTGGAAACACAGGTGCATGTATATATATATATTATTTATTCCTTTCTGCTGGTCATTGTGCACCCCTACAACACCCTGACACCCCAAAATGCTGCCCAGCAACACCTCTGAGCCTTAAGTCGTACATTAACAGGACACATCTGGAATTTATTTAGAAATCATTGCAGGACTGGCACTGAACTTTGCAGGTATCCAGGGACTTTCCAGGGATGCGATGGTATTTCCTGTCTGTCTCCCTGTGCCTTCCTGTCTTTGTCTGGTTCCCTCCTTAGTTGATTACCTTCACCTGTGTCTCGTCACTCACTCACTCTGTGTCTGATCCTTTCTTTACCTTCCTTATATATAGTGGCCCCTTCCCTTTGTGTGGTGTCGGATCATTGTCTTTGTCAGTTGTTGGTTTTTGTCGTCGCGTTCGTTTGCTCCATGCTCCATGCTCCATGCTCCATGCTCCATTGCTCCATTGCTCCATTGCTCCATTGCTCCATGCTTGTTTGCTGCTTGCCACCAGCCACCTCCTTTTGGTTTGTACATATTCCCTGTTTTTTGGTCTTTTGTTTTGTGGTTGTTTAATAAATCCTCTGTTCTGGAACTGCCGGTCTGCATCTGGGTCCTTTTCCCG
>JAVQJD010027183.1:0-24744 GCA_036023655.1 Nannoperca australis | reverse complement strand
ACTATATATATAACGATATATATATCGTTATATATATAGTTATACATGACAATCTAAGTTATATATATATATATATAAGTTATCTATATATATATATTGTCAAAACCAATCAATTTGAGCGCACTTCAGTCGTAGTGAATTCATGAATCACTGAATACAAATAAGAGAGATATGACAACTTTATTATTTTGTTTAATTGACACCTCGCCCAAGTGATGGTGGGGGAAAGAAATAATGAACTTTAGCACTTTTTTTCTCAATAACAACAAAACATTCAAATCATTTTCACATTGAAAAGCGATGTATTCATAAAAAACATTAATTTGGCTTTAGATGTGTTGTATTCCCCTGCTTCCTGTGATGTTGCCAGCCTACAAAAATGCAGAAAAACCGAACAAGACAAGTATTTTTAAAGCAGCGTGAACTTCTGCTGCACTATGTTGGGTGTGTGAGCAGGAGGAGGAGGAGGAGGAGGAGGAGGAGGAGAGTCCGGACAGATGTGAATAACGTTGGCTGCAGACATTTGATGCCTAATTTGGATTTCTGGGCGGGGAGCTGTGAGCTGCTGGTGGAGTCAGGGAGCTGAGGAGCTGCAGTCTACGGTCCTCTGCCGCTGGATGTCCTGGAGAACACACACAAGAGTCAGAAAGGTAACGGAACAGATTTCATGTGGTGGTTTGGGTGTTTTGTGAGGTAGATACTGTGAGCGTGTGCAACGAAAAGACTGCTGCAACTTGTTGCATCTTGTTTACCTGAATTCCTCGCGGGGAGAACGAGACAGGCTACTATCAGCAGCTGTTTTCATATTTTACATGTGAGAGGAAGTTTTCACAGTTTAAAAGAAAACGTTTATTTTTACATGATTGAATCCACACTTGAAATGATTTTGGAAACGTGCCTATATATATAAAAAATAGTTGAGAGTAAGAGAAAAACGTATAAAGGACTACATTTATTTCTAAGTTGCACTTTGGGGAATTTATTGTACTTTTTTAGTATAAAAATACTGTAGTGTTTTAGTGATGAGTGACATTAAGGCATTCAGTATTTGCACGTGCATGTTTTCATGTTTTGAAATGGATTCAATGTCCAGTTTCAGTAAGAAAAATATTGTTTTGGACACATATTTGTGTGTTTTGGTGCCTGTTTGTGTTCGTCAAGCTGCAGTGTGGTGTGTGTGTGTGTGTGTGTGTGTGGTGGCAGCAGGGCGCGGCAGGCAGCACGCCCACCTCCACAGTCAATGAATGAACCTCTGCAGGAGCCTGACACACAGCGCTCGCACTACTTTATGGGGACTTTTACACTCTGTTTCTGGTTCTTGGCACTTGCAGTCAACATGCCTGAATTGTCCTGAAGACAGAGATTCAGCTCAGTTCTCACTGTTCTTCAGTTAAACGCAGATCTGTGTTTAAGTCTCTCCTTGAGTAGGTGTGGCAGGTCAGTCCGCCTTGAAACCAGGGGGATAATCTTTGTGTGTTTCTGCTGATGATCAACATGTTGTTTCAGATCGTTCTCCACTTTGATAAAAAAATGGAAAATGAATGAATACTTGGGATTTTTTCATTTGAAAAAAGTCCAATGTGAGGGTGTGATGTTTTTGCCTAGCCTTCGAAAACACAGTACAGTGTACTGACATTAAACTATCTCTCACACACACACACACACACAGACACACACACACACACACACACACACACACCATAGTTTGCCAACAGTGGTCATCTTGTGCTTTGACTCACGATCCCCTGTAAGTGTATTATAGGTGAAATTGAGTTTGAGATGATTTGTGTTCAAGCAAACAAGCAGCACACATGACCCCTCTCTCTCTCTCTCCCTCTCTCTCTCTCTCTCTCTCTCTGCCTGAGACGGACGCTTGTTTCCTGCACACCTCGGGACACACTCCCCTGCTGTTTGCATGAAAAGTGACTGTGCAGAGGAGCACGATGACGTTACATCCTGCCTGCTGTGTGTGACCGTACTCTCAGCGCCTCTTCCATGTAGGGGAAGCTCCCCCTTGTTTGTGTGATCCTGTCGTGTTTTCCATGCTGTGCTGTGAAAAGACACTTTTTCCACACTGGCCTCTCGTTTCTTTTCTCTCTCTCTCTTTTTTTCCCTGTCTCCATAAGCAGCCCAGTAATGGTGGCGGGATTGATTTTTCCATTACGACCCAACGTATACGTTTATTTTGAGTGGTATACATGAAGCGTAATTGGTACCCTGACTTTAAAGCTGCAGTGGGAGTATTGAGCTTGGGAACGGGAGGAAAAAAGGACAAGTGATGGAAAAGAGAGGGAGAAGCCGCTGAATGAGACTACAAGGAGGGAAGGAAGGGAAGGAAAAGAGTGGAAAGGAAAGAACTTGGCAAATGTGACAAAGTTCCCAGTTGTTCAGCAGCAGCCAGACTGCAGCACATCTGGAACACATCAGTAAGTTGGAAAATCTTACAAGAAATGAGGGAGGAGGGGTGAGAGAAAGAGGGTGAGTGGTGAAAGAGAGGTGCCCGGTGGTGACTCACCGCTCTGCTATTCCACTCCATCACTGTGTTTAAACTATGTGTCCTTCTGCGGCCACGGCACAGGGCTTCCCCCGTGGACTCCCCTCCCTCCCCTCCACTCCCTCTTGGTTTCAAGTGAGTCATCCTGCAGGAGTTTCAAGGGGTCTCTTTTTCCATTTTACGCTTCTTTTTGTCCTCTTCTTTGCATTCACACCTCGCCACAAGTTCAGCTTTTTCGCGTCCCAAGCCTCGACAGTTTTATAGGTGTTTAATGGGACCAATGTTAACAGGCCCTTTCTCCTTGTTTATAACTGTCTCTCTGTTGTAAACTGGGAACAGGGAGTGAAGTGCTTGTGGAGACAAGTGGGCGATGGGTGTCGGGAGGGACGGGGAGGGAGGACAGTCAGTGTGGTGGTCGCAGGATTTCTGCACTTTTTGTCTTAAAGTCTTGTTTTTCTGAAAACCTCAAGACAAAATCACTCTAGTGTTTAGCAAAGTTTGATATCAGAAAATGATATCAAACATCAGCTGTCACGGGTATATGTCACCAGTTCCTCAAAATCAAAGAGCCAAAGTATCTTTATAAAGACTCCATTATGCATAGAGATAGAAAGAGTACATTTGCTGTAGTGCACTGATTACAGTCGCCTCAGTAGATCACAGCACAATGCAGCTGCACAACACGGGATCTGAGTAATTTGTATGAGCAGGAAAAAACAATTCCACTGGCTACAGAAGCCATTTCACACCTGATCGAATGTCTGTGGGGTTCGTTTGGAAACGTGACGTCACCACACATTTTCAGAAAGGGCGTCATGAAGCCTTTAGTTCAGTTTGGCGCCATTTTGTCAGATGTTTCTGCAGCCTCAAGTTTAAGGGAGGTGGTGGGGTGAAGAGCAACAAACCAGGTGTTACATCCTGATCGCCATCTGTCAATCAAGCAAAGGTGGCAAAGCTAGCACTGAAAGGATTTCAAATGATCAATAATCTATCGATAAAACTAATTTCATAATGCAATTGTAAAGGTAATTTATTAAGTAAAAATGTTTGGTTTCAGCTTTGTGAAGGTATTTTATATATAAATTTAGATTTTCTTTGCCAAAACAACCAATTTGAAGACGTTTCTTTTGACTCTCACTATTTTCGGACATTTTAAAGACAAAGCAAGTTTAAAACAAATCTACAAAGAAATCTAGCCTTACCCAAAACATATTCCAATGTAACATGAAATAATAATCCCGACTTAATAAGCAATAAGTTAAGAATGAAACGTCTCTAGGTATTAGATTTAAAGTCTGGCAACAATGTGCGATTTGTTTACAGTGTGGATGAGGTCTCTGGGAGTGACGAGGGCCATGTTTAGAGCACGATGACAGACTCACTGCTGGGTTGCTAGAGGTTGCTGCGCCACGCCCGCCGCCGAGGTCATGAGCATGGAGGAATGTCCGAGTCTGCTCTCAGCGCAGGAATGCTGTTGAGAAAGCAGTGTGGAGTTCGGTGCGAGGCAGAAAGCACCAGAGAAAAACAGACGGCGTGTTCACCAGATGATTTGTGCCGACGTAAATGTGCTGTAACGGGAGCGACCACAGTGCAGTCATTATTGGTGGTTTGAAATTGTTGTGTCAACCATTCATAAAAGTACAATAACAGCATTGTGTGCTTCACAAATTGCTGTGTAGGAGTACAGAGCCTGTTTAAGCAGAGCTGCAAGCTGTTGCCCTCATGTGGTCGTATCTTGTACTTCATCTAGAGGTCATAGAAAATGACATAAAAACTTTGCTTACTGATTCTTTTCGATATGTTTTCTTGTTGCAGTGTTCTCTGCCTTCTCTGGGTGGCGGCTGGTAAAAGGAAGTGACTCCCGAAGTATCTCACAGGAACCTTTTCAGCTTGTCTTTCACCGACTACATCTCCCATCATGGCCGTAGTCCTCCACTCCAGCCCCCTCCTATGGACACGGTTGGCAGCCCTGGTCTTCGCCTGCGTGGCCTTCTCCGTGGCCGTGCATAGCGCCCAATACAACCACGGCACTAGGAACTGGTGCATCTTCTGCTGGGCCTTCAGTTTCGCCGGTTCTCTGCTCGTCATCCTGGTGGAACTGTTCGGCCTTCAGACCCGGGCCCCTGTTTCCTGGAAGAACTTCCCTATCACCTTCGCCTGCTACGCCGCCCTGCTCTGCCTGTCTGCCTCCATCATCTTCCCCCTCTACTTCCTCAAGGGCTCCGTTAGCCAAGGCAAAAACCACGACTACAACATCGTGTCAACCGTCTTCTCCTGCCTGGCCACCATCGCCTACATTAGCGAGGTGAGCATCAGCAAGGCGCGTCCAGGCGAGGTGGCCGGCTACATGGCCACAGCCCCTGGCCTGTTGAAAGTCTGCGAGACCTTTGTGGCCTGCATCATCTTTGTCTTTATCAGCGACACCGTGGTGTACGAACGTCACGATGCACTCAAGTACTGCCTGTCCGTCTACTGCATCTGCTTCATCCTATCGGCGGTCATCATCCTGCTCTGCATAGGCGAGTGCACCGGCTGCCTCCCCTTCCCGTTTCCCCGCTTTCTGTCTGCCTACGCCCTGCTGGCTGTGGTCCTCTATCTGTCAGCAACCATTATCTGGCCCATCTTCAACTTTGACCCCAAGCATGGCGGAATGAAACAAAGGCCCTCCATCTGCAGCGGCGAGATGGGGCTGTGTATGTGGGATAAGCTCATGGCAGTGGCTGTGCTCACTGCTGTCAACTTCATCCTCTACCTGGCCGACCTGATCTACTCCACCCGCCTGGTGTTTATCAGCGCTTGAGGGAAGAGGTTGTTTGCTGTCGGCTGTATGCTCCAAATAAAATTTAATTTGGCAGGTTCTCAAAGGCCGTCGAACAGCTGTCAAACACAGTGCTGCGAGCAAATGTGAGTGTGCTCACTCCACACCAGCTGGAAGAGCTTGTGGGTCACGATGGGAGCAGACCGTCATAGAGTTATACCACAACTGGTATCAGTGTAATGTAAAAGTTATTGTAGTTTTGTAATAATTTGTTGTTTGAAATTTGCTCTGAAAATGAAAATATTTGATTTCACTATAGTTCTGGTAGAACAAAGTACTTGTGTATCGGTTGACCCAGGATGTACTGGAGATAATGTATTGGGGCCAGTGAACGGGATTTTTTTCCAGAGATTGACAAATTCAACAGGCCAACCCTGGTAATCAAACCAAAGTCTTTTGGTTCTCGACAGTTTTGCCTCTGCAAACCTGCCAAATTTGATTTTCTGTAAAGTATACTGCCAGTCTGAGGACTGTAGAGAGAGAGAGAGAAGAGGGAGAGGTTGAGGTCAATGGCTATGTTTACACGTACAACAATATTCCCTTCAATAGCTGAGGCTTTCTGTTCATGTGTTGGAGCATTTAAATGTCAAACCTTGCATCCTGTGACCTGGACAGACTTGATTATGAGAGACCTGAATGTGATAGCTGGAACATGCGAGATGTTTAAAAACCACGATCACCCATTCTGATACTCAAAATACAAGATTATTTCATGTATACACTGATGTTGGTGATCTGGATAAGAGTAAGCTATTAACAGAATCCCCCACCAAGGATACAAGCTAACACCCAAAATACTATGTGCATGTAAACATAGTCTGTAATGACAAATGAAGAACAACCAAAGAAAATGGCGGCTTATTATTGTGTTTAGTTTAGTTTGTTGCATAATGTATATGTCAGTGCACTGCCTTAAGTTAGTTTTCTATTTGATGTCAGTTATATAAAGAGCCAAACGTTTTTTAACAGCTAAAGAATGAAATTAATATTAGCGAAAATTAGCCAAGATTTAATTCACTGTTGAGGAAAATATTTGAATTTCTCCAAAGAAAGTTACATTTAGGTTTTGTTCTTGATAATTTCATTAAAGAAACTGACTGTTTCGTTTCCCCAACAGCAGAGCAGCTGATAAGATTTTATCCATCACCATTGGTTTAAAGACTTGAAGTAGTGCAAAATAGCTTAAATGATTTTAAAATGACTGCTAGGCCAGCTTTTTGCTCCTGTTATGATATGTGCGTATTTGTATCTGCAAGCTAAGGCAACTATATATATATATATATATACATATGTGGAAAGAACATACGCAAATTGTTGTATGTTTAAAGTGCACTTAATATTAGTATTTCCTGTGTGTTTAAATTTTTCTGTCTCTAAATATCAAAGGATCTATTAACACCAAACTCACGCCACTAACTTCATCTACTTTGTTTATTGGGTCTATTGGTTTTGTACTGCTGTAATTAATATTCAGAGAAAGAGACCAACAAAGATGCTTTTCTCTCGTTAGATGATGTTAGTGTTATATTCTTCAACATTTTTATATTCCACTTTTCATGTTTTTCAGTGTCTACCACACCAGTGTTAGGAAAATGTAATCCAGTGTTTTAATAAATCCAGATAGTAAACAAACGTGTGTTTGGTTGTTATTTCATGGCTTGGTTTGCTTAAAGGTGCCAAATGGAGATTCATGTTCCCCAGATGATGAAACCCACTGACTTTGGTGATCCCTTCACCTTTCCTCTAGCGCAACAATAAAGATGAGATTTTTGGTTAGAAGTGAAACATCTTGACATTCGAGGTGCCCAGAGGATGATCCTAAAGACTTTGATGACCCCTGATTTGTTATTATTAAGCGCCACCAGCAGGTCAACGTTTCCACTTATCCAGTTAAATACCTCAACATCTACTCAATGAGTTGGCACAAAACTTTGTTCAGACATTCATGGTTCCCAGACAATGTTTCTTAATGACTTTGGTGATCCCTTGACTTCTCTTCTAGCGCCACCATGAGGTTCACATTTGTGGATTTCAGTGTAACGCCTCACCAACTATTGGATAGATTGCTATCAAATTTGGTTCAGACATTCATGTCCCCCTCAGGATGAATTGTGATAACTTTAACTTTTCTGATATGGTGACTGTGGTAAATATTACCTGCTGAACATCAGAACGTTAGTGTTGACATTGTGATGTTTGTTGAATTATTTTGTGTAGATAGTGCAGTTAATTGTGGTGGCAAAATTTCTCTCTATTACATTTCTTATGATTTAATTTGCTTTGCTTTAATAACTGTACATGAATGTCTGATCATGTTTACTCTTTTGCACTTAGATAATTTCTGTCAATGTCATCTCTGTCGTAGCAGACAGCCTCAGGTTGATCAGATGCTTCATATGCTCATGGCGAATGGAGCTCTGTCCTTGCAGCTGAAATATAGATTTGGACTCTGTGAATTTCTTTCAGTGGGAATTTCTTTCAGTGGGAACTACTCTCTGTGAATTTCTTTCAGTGGGATTACTTTCAGTGAATTAGGCCTGCTAAGTGAAAAGATTTTTGTGGACCTCCACTTGGTGTTTTCACTTTACTTCTCTTTACTTTTCTTTCTTTCTTTTTATTATTACTTGCTTTATTGTGCTTTAGTTAGTTGCTTTATCATCTACTTTATTAAAATTATCAAAAGACAACAACTTGTTGTATCATCATTTATTTGCTCACTTCTCCAAGGAAATAAGGAAAATTTCCACGACATTAATAATACTGTGTCCTGCTGTAATCTGACATGATTACATAAATGGTTGTGGGTTGTTAGTATTGCTCATACCACTGAGAATCAACACTCCAGATCGCAGTTCTGTGCTGCTTTTAGACACTTTTAGCTCATTGCTTTGGTTTTCTAGACAGGCAACACCAAAACAGTACCACTCCCAGCACAGGAGCTAACACTAGCTATCTGTACACCACCTTCCTGGCACCGATGAGCCTAAGAGATCTCTGAAAAGTGATGGGATAAACTCCTACAAGTGAAAGAAATGAATTCACTTAAGAAAAAAGAGTAGATTGTTTAAACTGAAAGTAAACCAAGTATAAATCAGCATCTGCTCTATGCACACTATTTATGTTTCCCTGTTTACTTTATCTCCTGCCACACATTTTGCTCTCCCCACCTCCTCCCCTCCAGCTCCCTGCGGCTCCCAGTACAACCTGCAGAGGCTTGAGTGTATCTAAGGGCCTTGACTGTCAGGAGGAGTGACTTCTGGGGACCATTGCGTCTGAGGGGTGGACAGGAACACAGGCTATAAATCTAAGACCAGGAAAGGAGACGACAACGACGCCCAGTTCTGACACAAAGACATTTCATGGAGCTTACTTTGTTCAGGGAAGGGTTGTAGCCTCTGCAAGGGGAACATGGCTTACACAATAGCAAGCTCAGCCACTGGCAAGTTAGGACTTAGTGCACCTGGATCACAAGGCAGGATCTACACCCTCTCACCTCGTAAGCCCTTGTGGGCCTTTTTGGGTTTGGCATAAAAATATAAATTAAGCCATTCAATCGTTCAGTAAAAGACCAGGCTTCATTTAATGAGCCTGGGTACCATGGGTTTAAGTTCATGTGTTTCAGAGTCTAACCCTCCTGATTTCCTACTTTCATTTGACCAAAATTTGAGTTTGACATGCTGCTGAGAACATGGTAAAGTGTGCAGGACCCCTGGAGTGAAGGTGCGACAGACTCCGGACTGAATCCCAGCTTAGTCTTGTTGTTCTCTCGTCCCTCTGTCTTTCCTCTCTCCTTGGCCTCTTAGAAGTTAATTTTGTCAGAGTTCAGCGTCTGCTGGCATTAGGTTAGTTTGTATACAATCTCCCAGTAAGCTTGTTGTATACAGTGAAACGTCCCTTCCAACTCTCCTTAAGTAACTAAGGCAATTGTTGGCCATCCCATTCTGACCTATAAAACAGAACAAAGAGCGTAAGTCATCAGCACTACAATAGCTTGATACAATCTCAAACGAGGAGGAACAAGAACTACGTCTCAAACACAGCATCGTGTTTCCACTCATGAAGCGGATGTGTTGTTGTCAACACAGCCAAGAGTCGAGCGTGTCACAACCAGCACACTCAAATGACAACACAATGCATAACTGAACACACACGACTAATTAAAAAAGACGATGAAGATGAAGTAGCTAGAAAGGCCCGACATTTCTTCAGCGCTGAGGCTCATGTGTCTTCACCTTCCCACACATGCAGCTTGTAGCTTCCTGCTTGGCATGAGTCTCAATTCAACCTTTTCTGTTTCCAAGCAGTCAAACAGCTGTGCAAGCTGTCATTTTGTTTAGTTGTTCCCCAAAATGCTCATTATTGCAACACATTCGTGTCCTCTGACTCCACACTGACCCTTGACTGTGTGTTTCGGTCATCCACGCGTTTTTAAGGGGAACTTGACCAATTGTATAAAGGTCACTGTATTGGTTATGGAGGGGCAGGAACTACTCAGTCTGTGACTAAACAAGTTGTGGGTTTTTGGGCGGTTCATGTGCGGGACAATTTCTTGACTGGGTGTTGTGACTTCCTCTCTGCCGGTTGCCTAGCAACATCACTGTGAAGTTGGAAGGAAGTTACTGTTTACAGCCAATAATTAATTAATTAATTTGGTTTGTACTGTTTGATTTTTAAACAAACAAGATGTAATGTATTTACAATGCTCTATAGGTGCTGGTAAGAGAATGATGTTATCTTTGGACAGAGCCATGCTAGCTTTATGCTAAGTTAAGCTAACTGGCTAACTGGCTTTCTAGCATTATTAGTACAGTATTAGTATGAATTAGCCTACAGTAGAGTCACTATCAGAGTCAGCACCAGTATTCTAGTGGCAGCGTTAATGGCAGTATTACATTTGCTGTATCAGTATTATTATGGAAACAGTCTGTTCACTATGTGTTAAAGTCACATTAACTGCAGGCATCAGTCGTCTGTATTACTCTGCATTATTCCCACATACCTCAGTGACCTTAAGTTAGCTTGTCTTTTGGGACTCCAGCTTTCCAGTGACAGAGGCTAGATTTAGACATAATGGGCCATTCTGTTATCACATACTCTCTTTATGCTCTAATGGAGGCATTTCCATTAATGGTCCACTTGGCTGCTGTTTCATGAACCTGTGTGTGTCAATCAGGCTGACTCAGAGAGCTCACTGTCTGATGTTTGAGATTATACCTCCCCCTGGTGACACTCAGAGGGATTTAACGTGAGGAGAGGCGTGGACAGAGGAGCACCACGTGTTCCTAGATACCAATACAAGAAGTTATGACTTGAGAAACAATTGGGCATCTTCAGGCAGAATAAAATCTAGTTTTTGACCAACAATTTGAAGCAGTATTTCCTGGCGCAGGACTAAACGACCTAGTAAAACGCAATATTTTAGCGGGTCACTGTGCAGCTTTAAGTCAGAGTGACCTTGCGTGTTTATTCATTGGCTGGGAAACTCTGCTATACAGATAATATAATGACAACCAAAGTTGTGTGTTCCTCAAAATTACATTAAGAGACAATGAAACAAATCAAACTTAAAATGAATTTAACAAATATGCTTCAATCTTGAACCAACAGACTTCACATTGACCGACATATTTTTAAGTAAGAGAAGAGAACATTAGGATGCTGGAGTTGTTCTGAATGAATCAAAATGTGTAGTTGTTTATGTTTTTATTGTCTTTAGTTGTTTTTGTTTCCATTTGCCCTTTTGATTTCTTTTTTTTTATATCTGGACTGTATCAAACTAAAGGAAAACTTTGTATTTTTGAATGTTTTTGCTGTCAAAGTGTTGAGACAAAAACCTAAATGGTCAAATAAGATGGCAGTACCAACATTTGATCCAAACATGACTTTTAACTCTGCGCTGAATATGAATGAATTCAATCTTTGCAGTGGTTTGGGCTTGTAGTCTTCTCTTCCTTTATTTTTTATTATTTTGCCACATTCACCTCTTGTAAATGTTTAACTAAGTACCTCTCCAGAGAGAGAAGCAGGAGCTGAAGCTGGAAGAGTCCAAGTCATGAAGGAATTATAGAATCCAACAGTAAGTTCAAAGCTCTACACCATCTATATCCGTCCTTTACCATTAAGGTATGCTTGGCATGCTCCCAACATGCCCATTTATGGTTGCACTGAACCATTTGCATCCATAAAACTGTCAAGAAAACATATAATGCTACTTTAGCATCTTTATGTTAGGTCGGTGCATTTTCATTGCCTTTGCTGTTTTGCAATTACTAACCACTTTTGTCTATCTTTCCTATAGCCGCACTCCTTTAGGCGCAGAACGTACACACAGCAGAACATAACACCTGTGAAGTTTTACAGCACAAAGAGCAATGCCTCAAACAGATGCTGATTTAGGGCTGCTGAGGCGCCCCTGGTCCGGAGTCCCCGCAGGTGGCACTGTTGCTCAGGACAAAGCAGCTCTGCTCAGAGAGGATCTAACAAACGATCTCTCACACTAACCTGTCAAACAGCTTTAACAGCCACAGCCGAGTCACATCATCCTTTGGTGAGGTCAAACTGCCTTTTGTCTCATCTTTACCTTTACACCAGCCACAGACTCAGCCTCTAGTGAGGTGAGACAAATCGTCTCAAGTTGATTCATCAACTTACCCAACAGTAAAGTCCTCGTTTAGTTTCTCTGCTAAACACTTATTTCATTAAACAGATATGCTTATATCTGGCATTGCAGAAACATTCAGAAATAATTGCTGCTATTTGGCAACACAGGATCCTAAACCCTGTCGCCATTACCCCATATGTTCCATCGCATACAGGAACTGAGCAGAGAAATGTGTTCTCGGATTAAGTCTTAAAATAAAGTCACATTCAGGAAAAATAAATGAATGCGTCTCTTTCCATACGGGTTTAAGCTTTTTTTCCGTCAGTGCCTCTGTTCTGGATTCATCTTGCATGAGTGGTAATAATAAGACACACCAAACCCAAGTGCTTTCTTGTATAATTTATATTGAAAACATGTTAAAAACATTATGTTCCCTTTATAAAACCATAACAGTTACCTGTGGTCATAATTATAACACTGTCCTGGGAATCAAACTCCCCAGTCAATACTGAGTGTAACTGGAGCGATGCATCTTAATACCAAGTGCACAACGGATTCAAAACTATGCTTAGTATCAAGCGGGGGTGATGAGCTGCTCTGAGCTCAGTTTGGCTAGTTGTCCATCTGTGAGCCTGACTGGTAGGACTGGATGTCCTCCCCGATGAACTCCGTCACTGTGGAGGGAGAAGAGAAAATCACAGTCCTGCCCATCACTCCATCCTTGTATCCACCTTTCATCCATGCACTGCTAGAATGGTAATACTAAAGCATGTATGAACCTGTGCTTCATTTTATCCTCATTTGTCTGGAAAGCAGCAGCATCTAAATAACTTGCATCCTCCTAAATCCCTTAGCTATGATGAAGCTCAATGGTGCAGATATCTCAGGACAAAGTCTAGGAAAGATAATACATCACAAGGAAAAAGCGTAATTATGCTACTTTGTGAAATACTAACAGCTGACTGGCTCTTGTCACAACTCTTCATTGCTGAGAAACTCTGAAATGTTCAATATCAGTCTATCAGGCTATACTTCTGATCACTTCTGCACTATAGGGACGAACACATGATATAAGTCAATTAAAGTGTCACTTTAAGAATCATTCAAATCAATGTTAAGATTGCCAAATGGCTTCACTAGTAGTTCATCACATCTGCATCCACATCTATTAACATAAAGTGTTTTGGGGAAATATTGTATATATAATATTGTGTATATGTGTATTTTTCTGGTGGAGAGCGTGAACCCAAATTACAGGATCATCTGTTGACTTTGTGTTGATTCAGACTTTAACCACAGTGACACAGCATCTGCCGCTTCATGCAGTTAAACTGTCATTAAAACTGTAAACGTAAACATATCGACAATAGTCTAAAAATGTGCTTTCAAAAATCACAGACACTGAAATCTTATCTTCCATCCACCAGTCTGTTGATCCAACACATTCATCCTCCCACTCATCCATACATACATCCTGTACATAATAACAGTGTTCAAATGACTAATGACTCTGTATGTCCTTTCCATGTCTGTAATGCAGCAGAGTAGTTAACCTTATCAAGAGATTATTACAGTTTTGCACTACTTAAGATGAATACAAATACACAAAACTCACCTTCTTCAAATGTAATGTTGTGCATAGAGGCAGAGCTGCCAAACTCCAGAGGGCACTCCTGGATCTTGGCATCCCTCTCTCCCCCGTGTCCTGTCCCCAGCACCCTCCCCTGGGGGTCCCAGCCGTAGTAGTGGGAGTAAGGTGCCGGGCAGATGTCCTGATACGGGCTGAGGTTGGAGGGAGGGGAGGGACACACCTCTTGGGGATAAGCAGAGTAGTGAGGGAAAGGGGAGGTGGGGATGGGACTGCTGGCAGGGAATGGGCTGAGAGAGGAGGAGTGGGAGGGAGAGGGCGAGGAGGACAGGTAGGGAGAGTCCAGCCACGGGGAAGGGGAGGGGGAGGGAGTCTGCGGGCCGCGGGGGTACAGTGGCGGAAGGAGCTCGGTGAAGCCCAGCTCCAGGTTCTCGAAGCTGGGGTGACCCTCGGACAGAACCGCCCTGCCCCCACCGAGCTCCTCCCCTGCAGCGTCGGGTTTAGAGCAGTACTCCTCGTGGTAGCTCATGGTGGGGCAGGGAGGGGAGTAGGTGGAGGGGTAGGGGGGCAGGTGGAAGCCCAGGCCTCGGTCGTCAGCCATGGGGTCGCTTCTCACGTGGAAGCCCCTGTCCATCCTGGGTTGACCCCCCACAGGACACACAGGACCCCCATCCAGAGGCAGCACAGAGGGCCGGGACAGCAGCGGGTCGTCCTCTTTGAACATAACTGGGGAGAAAACAGCTGAACTGATATATTTATATTTACTGTTTTCAGTCTCCGTCCAATTAAATCTAAATTATTTTTGTATTTTGTCTTTTTCACTAGTTTAATCTATTAATTAGAAATAAAGCTAGTACCACATTTCTTTATCATTTGTAATTATTGTTATGTTTTAGATTTAATTAAATATTTAACAAAACTTTGGCTTACAGTGTTTCATTTAATTACAGGCGTTGTGGAAACGTCCTAATGAACATAACTATGAGAAATATTGTAACATATCATTGAAACAAATCACAAGAAGTTGTGGAAAGTCCACACCCAGAGACTTCATTATTATTATATAAACACAACTCAGAAGGTACAATTATTGGAGAAATTAACTCATAAAATAGAAAACACGGAGGATATATATGTATATATTTTAAAGTTAGTGATGTAGAAGTAGAAAAGACTTCAAATTAGTTTCTTTTTCTTGTAGTCGACACAATTATCTCCACTAAATATCAGGAATGATATAAAAACACAAACTGAACACAACCCTTGACCGGGAGGAGACAGACAGACGGGGGAGAACGAGGTGAGACTGGACACTCACTGGGGAGATACTTGAAGCAGTGAGTGCTGCTCCGTTTCCTCTTCCCGTTGGAGACGTAAAGACTAACCGACAAAGGCCGACTGACGGACAGGTCGCTGTAGGCCGGGACCCTCACACACAACAAACACTGCAAAGAAAAAAGAGGTGTGGAGACAGAATATTGATGATGGATGCATCAGATGCTTTATGTGTTTAGTTGTATTAAACTGCAACCTGATCAGCTCTGAAACGGTTACGTTATGTTGTAATGATATCACACATAGTGAACTACCTCATTGCTGTTGTCACGGTCGACATGAGCCTCCTCCTCCCACTGTAATTTACCATCTAATAGATGAAAACATAAGGTAAAATTAAGTGTAACCTACATGCACACACACACACACACAGACACACAGACACACAGACGTGCAGTCAACAGCTGAATTAATATACATTTCCAGGTAAACCAGGTTGCTAGTAAAGCGAATGAGAACGTAGAAAATCTGAAACTAACTGCATGAAGTCTTAAATGATAAAGATAAGGACGTAAGAGTTCATTATTTATTGGTTTGTGAACCCTGCTCTTCCTCCTGTTCCTGCACTATCAAACCATAATTGTGTTGTTGTTTTTTTGCATTTTATGTCAATAAATCGACTGAAAATGTATCTACAATCATTGTGTTCAGCATCCTGAAATCTGTCAACTGTCACTCAGAGAGAGTTTTTTGAAATCTCTGACTGACCCTGTTCTTATCAGCCTATATTACTTGCTTATTTACAAAATCTCATTCATGTGCAGGATAAAACTATATACTGGATATTAGAACTGTTATTCCTTCCTGTTTTTTCACTGAATGTGCATGAGGGAAAGCTCCCTGAATCAAGTATAGGTTTTCAAGTACAGTACAGCTGTGCAATATCTGGATGACTGATGATGCTAAGGAGAGGAAGATCTGTATCAACTCACAATGGCCTACTAAATAATATTTTTTAAAACAAGCTCAAACAATGATTGAATTTGTGGTGAACTATTCAAAACTGAAAGCAAAGGGCTGAATTATTATTACTGGAATTCATTTAAATGTATTTTCAAACTCAGGGATCTGATCTGAATTGTATCACTGTTTGTGTATCTGTGTATGAGCACCACTACTTTCTGGTAACTACTACATTTCCTTTACCTGTCCCTCTCTCCATGAAAAGGACTCTGGAGATTGGCAGGAAGTTAGAGCCGCTCAGCAGAAGCTCCTCCCCTCCCTCCACAGAGCAGGAAGTAAGGCTGACAGACTCGATGACGGGCAGCTCCTGAGCCGAACGCTGGGCTGAGGCAGGGAGAGACAGGAAGATTAAACACGTCCTAATTTAAAGCCAGCGTGTGTAGAATGAAAAAATGCCACAAAACTTTTTCCCGGTGGCTTTAACAACCTGCTTTGGTAAGTTTCATGCAAAAAACTGCATAAAACTGCACCTGACCAGCTACTCACAGCATTCAATGGGCACCGAGGCAGCCTGCAGAGCCAGGACTCGGCCTGGAGAGGCCACAGGGGGCGCTAGAGGGAGGTGAGTGCGAAACACCAAACGAACACGTGTGTTCTTCCGTCCGACGTCTGTTTCTCCTTTCCTCAGCTCGATGTCCGAGTTCCTCAGCTTCAGAATCCCGGCACAGTCGATGCTACGACGCAAATAATGTTATTTTCAACTGTAAATGTATCCAGGGAAGAGTCGACCAACGTGCTCCTGCAACATCCTGCAGTTGGATCCGCTGTCAGCAACTGAAATGCTCCGCTGGTTGTGGAAGTGGCTCAGTGCCTTGCTCAATGGCACTTAGCAGTTGTTGTCTAAATTATTAGACGGCTTCTCAAGAATAAAATGTAGACATCAAATTAGCCTTGAAACTGGAGTACAAGGCCCAAATAAAATGTCTCGTTCCTACTCACAGTGCAGTCATGTTGTTCTCAGGGTTCAGGGGGATGTCCAGCAGTTTGGTACCCGCCTGCACGCTCTCATGACTGGCAGTGCCCACCATCTTCCCCGTCACCCTGAGTGGGGGGGGAAACATTTGCAGTTTTTATGCTGAATCAGACGACCGGTGCTCTGTCCAAGATGTACCCAGCCTCCTTTCACAAAGTGCATGCAGCACCCTGCAGTCCCGGACAGGAGAAACTGGTACAGATTAACAACACTTTTGACACTGATTGATCATTTAAGTCATTTATCAAGAAAAATGCCCAATATTTGCAGGATGCAGCTACTCAGTATGTGAAGACTTTCTCCTTTTCTTGGACTTTTAAAACCTCGTGAGGGCATTTCCTTCTATTTCTTTCAGACATATTTATTCAGACATATAATTTAAAAATAATTTATCGATTAATTGATAATAAATTGTTTGTATTTAGCCCTACAAATATAGTTTTTAATTAAATAAATTGTGTCTATCTATATTATGTTCTTTTTTTCTGGTTAAATTTGACTTATAGTGTGCAAAATGTAATCAAACACTTTTCAGGTTATGCATATATCCATTTGCGAGAAGAAGAACAACAATGTGGGAAGGAAAATGTCCCGATTTCTAAAACACAGACAAATCAGATGCTGTCAGTGTCCCAAAATATCCCAAAGATGCTTCAAGACTGCGCAGAATAACAGCGTAAGCAGTAGCTCCTTGTCTTCGTCTGCCTGGAGTTTAGATGAATGGACTTCTGTTGCTTTATTGTGCAACGATATTCAAAGATTTTCTACATTAAGATGACGTTCACACACAGCAAGCTACCTTGGGAACAACTGGTGCTAGAAATGTCCTGCACCAACATTAGAAGCAGCTGGTGGTGAGTTACGCAACGGTGAGAAGATGAACATACAGTACGTCGTGCCCCTTGAATATCAGTGTGTGATAGAAGGATGTTTGGTCATAAGATGGATTTTAAATATTAATACAGTTCAGTACCTGTGGATCTGATAAAAAGGATGAGGTCTGATCGATCGGTCGTCAGCTGTTCCAACGTAAACCTGAAGGGAGAGCGGCTTCCTCTCAGTGTATCCACACAGCTGCACAGAGAGACACAGTGTGAGGGACGAGATCAAACTGTGACGAGGTCGACACCACCAGTGCCCTGAGACTCCAGTATTCACGAAACACAACACTCAGACAACATTTCTACCTCAGTTTCAGAAGAAATCACATTTAATATAAGGCGTTAAAATAATCTAGATTGTAAATAATTGTTCAGCATTTCTAAGCACGACAATCAGAACTGTCAGCTGCTTAAGTCTGCAGGTCTGGGCTTCACCTTGACGATGGGATGTCCTGCCGGTGTAGCCTTGACGGCTCCTCTGCTCCCCTCTGTCTCGTAGTGGGCTCTGTGGTGTGGACGGGGCTGCACCTCAATACGCAGCTCGTACTGGTCAAACTGGGACGGCAGCGGCCAGTCGAGTGGCGGCAGAGCGTTGGACCTGCAGGAAAAGTTTTATTTGCAGACCAAATGACGTGATTACATATCATTTATAATAACAGACTTCTGCATGCTGTCATCTGGGTGAATAAATGTTCATTAATACAGTTGAAACTTTATATTGATGGATATTATCACACGTGTGGTGGTGTGTATCCGTGCCTGAACAGAGGGCTGTGGGCGCTGGCTCGGGTCCGACCCCAGGCTAGAGCAGGGGGCACAGAGAGGTAGTCCATGCCCAGCGAGGGGGGCTCTCTCCTGGTCTGCTGGGTGTCCGGCAGCATGCAGGGGGAGCTGTGGCCTGGAGCCTGCTCCTGGTCCACCTCCCTGGGAGACATCTGGAAAACAAAAAGTACATTTCACTATGTTAGTGCGAAATATTTTAATCATCTCTAATATGGAGCGATGATACAATTTCAGAAACACCACAAGGCAACGTCTTTACCTGATCCAATGACGTCTTCCTGGTTTTCTGTGGGATGCTGAGCTCACAGCTGCTGGGCGGAGCTTGTGACAGAGTGATGGAGTCTCCACCCTCGAGGTTGCATCCCTGCAGTTCCTCTGAGTAACTGCCCCGCCGTGAAGTACAGGGGGAGGCCAGTGGGGAGTTTCTACGCTTTTTACCCCCGGGGGAAGTGGGTCTCGAGGACGGCGAGAGGCCAAAACTGATCGGGGTCTCGTTCAGCTCCTCCTCCTCCACCAGCAGGGAGTCGCAGCTGGAGGCGGGGCTGAGCCAGCCGCGGGAGGAGGGGCTGGAGGCGGGGCTGGGGCTGAGGGAGCCAGGGCACCTGTCGCGGTATGTAAAGGGGTCCAGCAGGGGGAGGTAGAGG
The DNA here is from genome assembly GCA_036023655.1 of Nannoperca australis. Lineage (NCBI taxonomy): Eukaryota > Metazoa > Chordata > Actinopteri > Centrarchiformes > Percichthyidae > Nannoperca > Nannoperca australis. The sequence continues at coordinate 5,664 of JAVQJD010027183.1, read as the reverse complement.
CGCTCTCTGTCCCACCCACCTCCGCCGCCCATGTCCCAGTAACTGGAAATGGTGGGTGCTGGGTCGTCTTCAGGGGAGATGGTGGTTATCTGGATGCTCGGACACTCGACCACACGAGACTCTGAAACCTGGAGGGAAGAGGAGAACGAGCACACGAGCAAATATTTAATCATCAATTTGTTTTCTAATGCAAAATGATAAATATTTGCTTGTTCCAGCCTCTCAAATATAAGTATTGACATCAACGTAACAGAGTTTTTTTAGCAGCTGACAAATATCAGATGGTGGACTTTCACACATGGAAGGAGCTAAATGCAACAACAAAGAGAGATTTCCCCGCTTGTAATTGTATTCCCTTGCAGCAATAATGTAACACTGATGAAACACAACTAAATATTCACTGTATTGGATTACTTTAAGCAAGATTCAAGTCTTTGGACGTTTGAAAACTAAGTTTGGATTACCTGAAACAACAGGCTGAAATCCACCTAGAAATGTTTAATATGATTTTCAATAAGGTCCGTACGAATATACCAAAACTATGGAGTTCCCAGGTTTCAGGAGCAACTTTCTCAAAATGTTGAATCCTTACTTTACCTTCAAAGAAATGTACATGTAAGTAGATTGAGCTTAATTTAGCTTAAATTAAGCATGCGAAAGGTGCAGAATGGTGCATAAAGTTTGGTTTTTAGGTTCAAACCCTGGGATTATAAGCTAGCAGGTTTTGCTAACAGGCCGTCTCACCTGCACAGAGCGTGCCGGCAGGCTCTCGTAGGTCCCGCTGAACTCTCTGACAGGGGCCCTCCGTGGAGGCGGGGAATGCATGCCAGCCCGCTGATTGGCCGAGGGTGGCGGGCTGGGGATGCTGATTGAGTGTCCTGCGTGAGTGGCAGCCATGTGGTTATCTGTAACTGATGGAGAGAATTTATCGGACTGAATGTGTGGAAACATCACAAACACTGGCACCAACATTAGATTTTAATAAATGAATCACAAGTTCAGAGCACAGACTGAATACACTTGAGCAAACTAACAGCGTGCTGTCGTTGACAACTGTTGACAAAAGTTACTGATGATCAAATGCCATTAATGAAGAGTATGCATTGTGTTCATTTTCCTAAAATACACCTTTACTTTCACATGGAACACATTAAGTTTCTGGCTGCTTTCTAATTAAAAAATGTTTTACTTTCCTTTTATATAATATGTTGTGGATTTTTGGGGTCGTGCTTCCCATTAATCTTTTTTCACAACCACAAAATGACAAACCTGCTGTTCTTTTGGGTCTGGCATTAAAAAAGACTCATTAGATGTCAATCAAACTACTGTAAACACAATTTGTGGTAAGCAAAGGTTCATTTTTTTTATCATCAGCATGCCTTCATCATTCATTTCACATCGGTTTTCTTTCATTTACTGATCTGTAACTGCTGCCATATGGAAAATGCGTGCGACTGGGACTTTTCCTCAGGATGTGCACAATGTATTTGAAACAACTGCAGCATTTTTGTCACTTCTAGTATTAAGGAGTAGTTTGATATTTTGGGAAATACAATGATTCACTTTCTTGCTGAGAGTTAGATGAGAAGATTGATATCACTCTCATGTCTGTGCGGTAAATTTGAAGCTTGAGCCAGAAGGTTAGCTTAGCTTAGCATAAAGACTGGAAACAAAGGGAAACTGCTAGCTCTGTCAGAAGGTACAAAAACCAAGGTGAAAAAATGACACGTTGTGGTTTTAGGGGTGGTTCTGAGCAAGGCTAACTGTTTCCACTTTTTTCGAGTCTTTATGCTAAGCTAACTTGCTACTGACGGTAGCTTTATATTTAACATACAGACATGAGTGGTATCTGAACATCTAACTCTTAGCAAAAAAGCAAATAAATATTTCCCAAAATGTTAAACTATTCCTTTAAATTAAATACTTATATTGAATTATATGAACACTAACTTTTTGTTATTCTTTCAATTTTTATTTCTTTCACCTCAAATGAATGAATACATTTTTATTCTATGGTAAGTCAGCACAGAACATGTTGGTGAATTATTTTACAATAGTAAATTATACATTTATAAAATCTACTCAGAAATATTAAAAGCGACTATATACTGTACATCAGATTAATAAAATATTTGTAGGTAAAAAACTATTTATATTCCATACTCTCCCAAAGTTATATGGCAGATATTTATGTAACACTTTTATAAATGAGTGTGAAGAACTATAAAAAAGATGTTTTCCACATATTATAGTTACAAGTGAAACAGTAAAATGGGAATTTAATTTCCTTTTGGCTCATTGATCTAAATTTTACACTCTTTTACACTGTTAATAATCACAACAAACAAAACTCTTGAAGATGCTTTGGTGCTTTGCTACATCTCCTTTTTTTTATTTCAGAAAACATTCTCAAAACGTTTTGGTCTTCGCCAAACAATCATCCGAATGATGACGCGGCCCCTCGAGGCCACAGTCTTCACCACAACATTTCCCCAGCGTGGTGTGGTCGGCCTCCACATGGAGCCAAACAGTAGTTACCCTGTAATGATCCTTGCTGCGCTGCAGTGGCGGCGGGCCATGCAGGCAACTTTTGGGCAACGCGGACACACAACAGCAACTGCCAGCAAATTAAGACTCGGTTTGAAAAATCTCTTCAAAAGTTTCCTGGCAACAGAAATATTTCCATGTGATTAAAACTGCAGTGCTGAGGCAACTCTTCTGCTAGTGGATTTCTTTTTTTAAACATTTTTTTTTTACATGAAACAATGATTTAAAAGTTTGTTTTCAGACCAGCAGAAAAGTTTATGAGCCACGAACCAAACACTCATTGAACACAATAAAGTTAATCTCAAGTGTGCGGGATCTAATATCTTGTAATATTTTGCTCTGTGTCCTGAGTTGAACCTCTTACAGAAAGTTTGGTGTTTGGATCAGTGGTTCCCAACCTGTGGGTCGGAAACCCCACATGCAGTCGCAAGATGATGATGACGGGATGGCAAAGAAAAAAATACATATTTTTGCTACACTGAACACAAATGTTTACTGAAGCTTTTCAAACGATTTAAAAAAATCTGTTTGCACCAGTAAATCTCAAGGAATATCCTACATAATAAAGACTTTAGTAATGTGTAAATCGGTTGCTAGGAAACATCTGAAGCGCTGTCCAATCAAAAGCTAGATCAACTACATAAACAGGAAGTTACTGTAGCATCACAAGCTGTGATAAAAGCTTGAAAAATAACATTTTCAGGAGGTCCAAATGACATTAAACTTAACTGGAAATTATCCAATTCAGCTAACCTAACTAGTTTGCTAGTTTAGTCTATATTATTAGCATAATATTTTGTAATTTGAGGTATTCAATTTTATTTATATAGCGCCATATCATAACAAAGCCTTTTTTTGTGAAAAGTAATTTCTAAGTGTTGTTAGTTTGCGTCACGTTAGGATGAACAGGACTGGAAAACATTTGTGCTGTTTCTTTTTTCAGACATTTATCTAATAGTTTTCTTGTGAGTTACTGAGGATCTTCACTACGGGGCCAAAACCGACCTTATGAATACGATCAGGTATCTAATCTAATCCACATTAAATAGCTTTTTTGTGTGTTTCCGCTCTGCTGAGTTTTTATGGCCTCGTGTTACCTTACATGAAAACCTTTTAGTATTGGATGGCTGCTCTGTATACACACCTTTTTTGAGGATCCATACCTCCCTACATTTGACCTCTTCAGAAATCTAAAAGTTATTCAAATAAATAAAGAAGTCAATCACAGTTTGGTTGAACTGGTTGCAAGTTGGTCGACACACTGAACCCGTGACATTGTTTTGTTTTAAGGGGTCACAAGTCAAAAACAGTTGTGACCCACTGGTTTGCATGTTATATCAATAGATATGGAGAGCTGAATACCAGGAGTGTCGGGAGAGCTTTCGAAACACTTCTGTGAGAGTAAACGCTCTGAAAGGTACAAATGTATCACCTAGAGAAACATTGCTCTCTTGTTTCTCCTGCAGTCCACTTTCATGCCTTGGGTGTGGTAATACAACTGTATGCCAGTGTGGGCGGGAAACAAATGAGAGAGTGGATGTGAGGATAGGTGTGTGTGTGTGTGTGTGTGTGTGTGTGTGTGTGTGTGTGTGAAAAATGGCTGGAGATGGAGGTTGAGTGAAAGAGGGAGGGAGGTGTGTATGTGGTGCGTGTTCAGTACACAGAGGTTGAGGTTCCTTCCCAGATGGCAGCTGTTAACTCTACTCACACGCACAGCTGATTAGAAACACATTGAGTCTGGGGCTGCACGCATTGCACAAACACACACACACACACGCGCACATGCCCTCACAAACAGGAATACAGAATGCACGCAGATGCACACAGGACACACAACACAAACACACAATAACAATATACTCATGCTCACATGCTTACAGATAGAGGCACGCACACATCACATGCGAGTTCAAACACACACACACACACACACACACACACACACACACTTCACATAAGCACTGGCATGCAAATGTAGGCCATAGTTACAGCACATGCAAATGCTGCTACACACACACACACACACACACACAAGTTCCCATGCATTAGGAGCCACACTATCAGGTAACTCTCCTCTATCTACTGCTTCCCTTTACTTCCACACATTCAACCATCCAATAAATGGCTCTAACCGCGGCTGCTGCTGCTGCTGGAGGAGTCCAGATGCAGCGGGGCGCCCTCACTCTCCTCCCCGGGAACGGAGCTCTCCGGCTCGGCTGTGCGCACCGGGGATGGCCCCTGGCTCTGCCGGGGCGGCGGGTCCTCCTCAAACACTAACTTGAACTCGAACTCGCCCTCCTCCCAGCCCGAGCCCGGCGCGGCCCCCATCGCCCTCCAGCAGCAAGAACAGGATAGAGATCGACTGATACACTCTTATCTTATCTCACTGCGTCGGCTTTAACCTTCCTTGGTGCGCCGCGAAAAAGACCGTTTGCCGGAGATATTCCCACAACTTTTGGTCCTTCTCCTATGTGCGTGTCATTGCGCAAATATCCATCCTCTTGGAAGGTTTTGATGTAACTTCGGCAACTTTTCCACGCTGTTTCCACGCGACGAGGACCGCTTCTTGCTCGGATACTTGCAACTTTTCCAGCCTCGGTGCCTTGCGGTCCAAATCAAACCTTCGCGCAGGATTTCTCAAAGTCCTTTCCCAAACATGTCTCCCAGATAAAGTTCGGTCTTTCATTCTTGCTCCATCGCCATGAAACTTCTCCTGCGTTCAAGAGAGAGAGAGAGAGAGAGAGAGAGAGAGAGGAGGAGAAATTACAGTTTATCAAATATTTTTGTCGTCCTTTACCCTTAATTGCCTTTGGGTGGGTTTCCCAGCTCCAGTTGGCCCGTTACTCATTCCCTATAGGCCCATGAGCCTGTCAGTCATGAATCCCCCCTGCCCAGCCTCCAGCCTCCCTCTTCTCCCCCCTCCCCACTCACTCTCTTCTAGTCAAACTCACTTCACATTTACTAAATACACTAATACATATTTTAACCCCCCCTCCCTGTATATACTTCACAACAACTTACATCTTTATTCTGCATCATCCCCACATCATGTCGTCCCCCCCCCCCCCCCCACACACACACACACACTAGAATAAGGTTTATCTCCGTGTCATCAAT